>CALNHX010003546.1:0-147276 GCA_940337035.1 Agriotes lineatus | reverse complement strand
GCAAGGGAAAGTCCCAAATATCATGTGTCAAGTGCTTAGTTTTCCTGCGCCTAAATAAAGACCGTAACTGCTTTTATAAATTCCACACAGAATAAAGAAAGTTAGTTTATTGTGATAAACATTTTTATAATACCTTCCCGTAAAAAATATATTTCACTTAAGTTTAATTTTCTTGTTTTATTTCAATTTGTGCCAAATTTGGCACACGTCAAAAAAATGATATATTTTCGAAAACATACGTCAAATATTTTTTTCACAATTTTTTTCGTGCATTTAAGGATGTACTCTACCACATATATTTAAATTTCAACAAACAAAAAAATCATGCAGTAAGGGGTTAAGCTTCTCCAAGTAATTCCAATCACGACAGCAACACCAGAACGGTCATTTAGCGCCCTTAGACGTCTGAAGTCATATCTCCGATCAACAATGGAACATAAGCGATTGAACAACTTTGCTGTTCTTCATGCCCACCGAGATGTTTTGGATGAATTGGATATCCGACCAGTCATCAACGACTTCATATTCAGTAATACAGTCAGACGGTCGACATTTGCACCTTTCTAAAGACAATGTAGCCCTAATAATGGTATTTAGAGCAATATTAAAAATCTTTATAAAATAGAGAATTAAATACATTGTTACGGTATTAAAACAACTTTACGACACCCACCCAAGGTGAGCATCGCACCACGGAATCAGTCCTGGAAAACTGGCACACTTGCCCTGAGATTTGCTAGAAACAGGCTAAAGGGCCACGGCTGGAACGCTCAGGGAGTCGGGTATGAGTCACACGATACGTTCTGGGCAAGCGTGTTGAGGCATATATATGGTACGTCAAAATTATAAGGGCGCCACCAAACCTGACTCGGGTAACCGGGCTTGGACGGTTAGACGAGGCAACAAGTACGCTAGTTACTACTTGATAAGGGTACTCGAGAAGTATCGAACTCGGATGACAAAATCGATAATTTGAGGTTTGAATCGTTAGTTCGGGTTTGTGCTGCGACTGCGGGGGCGGCCGCTCCACTTACCTGCACACTCCACTACTCAGAGGTCGTCGTACATCTAATCGTGACACTAGCTGTTTATTCTGAAAAAGTAAAGCATGCAGGGGTTGTACACAGTAATAAGCCCCGCGCTTGCACAATTGTCTATTGAATGAAGTTATACAGGATCAGGCAACGAATGGGTCGCCATACAAAAAATTGTTATATACAAAAAATTTCAAGAATCTTGTCTTCTTTAACTTTGAATTAGACTTTCTTGTCGTAGGACCAAGTCATTTAGAAAAAGCCGGTTTTTATCACCTTTAATCCAAGATGGCTGCTCGCGCGGCGCCCCTCCAAGGTCGAAAACTTGGATTTTTTATTAGGATCTCGACCTAAACAACACATATAAAAATCGTTTATACTCCACCTTTTGTAAGGCAAAAACTCCTACTGACTGGACTAAATAAGCTATCAATAGATTCGTTTAAAGATGTGAATAAATAGTATATTATATCATGAGGGACTAAAGTGCACCATTTAATCCCGCGAGTGGAGTTTGTTGCCTCGAGGGCGAAGCCCGAGGGCAATAACCACTCAAGGGCTTTAGGCATTTTAGTCCCGAGGTATATACGCTATTTTTTGCACTTTTGGGAACATTATCATCAAACATTTCCAAAATTTGGAATCTGTCACTTTGGAAACTGACAATTATAATTTATTACAAACTGAATTGCAGCAGGTCCTGGATAGCCTGAATCAGTTGGCAGTACTGAAGTGTATTGTCAGTATATGTTAAATTCGAGCTCTTATATCAGCATTTCTTTTCTTAGTAAACTATATACAGGATCTCTAAATAAAATACTGGATATATTTTTTGAACCAGTTGCGAATAAAACGTCCGAGCGGGTGACTGTTATTGGCGGGAAAATTGTGTTACTATTTACTATACATAGCAGCGATTTGATCAATTTAACGTGTTCAATTAATACAGGTGTGTAATATTTTTGATTACTCTATGACTGTACCTATATTATGTTTTCTGTCTGTTCCCAACTAACTACACGTCTTTCGAAAATATATGAAACGTCCTAACCTCTTTAAGAATGCCAAATTTATACAGACGACCACCAGGTAGTAGGAACTACAGAAACTACACCCAGGAAGTCCTAGAAACTGCATTAAATGCTGTCAGATCTGGTGAGATGTCTCAAAGATACGCGTCCAAACCGTTTGGTATCCCATTGGGGACTATTAAAGACAAATTAAAATATCGACATACCAAATCAGTTGGTGGTCAATCAGTATTTAATAAAGCAGAAGAAGTGGCTTTTGCTCAACATATCGTAACTTTATCTCCATATGGGTTTCCTATTGGCACATTTGATCTAAGAATGATAATTAAATCCTACCTTGATCGTCAAGGTCGCACAGAAAAAATATTCACTTATAATACCATGAGTAGTCAAAAGTTATGTCGACTATTTTTGTGGTGGTGTCACGAATGTCCATTGCGCTTGGTACGATTAGGACGAGTGCGACAGCACGAGTCCTAATCCCAAGCGCAATGGACATGAGTAGTGATACCACCGCAAAAATAATCTACTTAACTTTGACTAAGAATGGTATTCGAGGGACTATTTAATAAACCAAACTACCTTTTCAAATTAGTTTTCAGTAAATCTAGCAACAAACTACGCAATTTCTATAGTAACAGAACACTAATATTGACTTTTTCTAATAAAAATCGCATTTGTTAAAAATAGTCACTTGAATACCTTCTAGGAAGATATATCCACTGATATTTTTTTGATTGGTCAAGAAACGTCAGAATTCTGGATTTTCATTGGTCACTTTTTGACAGATGACAGGTGAATTGAATAGTCAATGATAATATGCCAGGAAAGGTCTGCTTAAAAAGATTTTTAAGAAGAAATCCGATAATTACTCAACGATTCGCTTGCAAGATCAAGCGTCAAAGAGCAGAAATAAGGCGCGAAAATTATCAATAATTATTTTGATCACCTCACAGGTGAAGTAGAAGATGTGCCTGCTAACTACACATGGATTTACGATTAGATTAACTTATCGGATGATCCAGGTAGACAAAAGATATTGACTAAGCGCGGTATGAAATACAACGAAAAAATTATTAATTCAAGCAAGTCGGCTGTTGTGGAAATGCTGCGGGGGAAGTATTGCCACCATACATTGTCTAAAAGTCAGATAAGCTTTGATCAACTTGGGTGGAGCATGGTCCAGCTGGAACTCGCTATAATCGATGTAAGAGTGGCTGGTTCCACGCTGAATGTTTTGAGGAATGGTTTATGTCGTTGGTAGTTCCCGAGCTGAGAAAAACTCCTGGAAAAGAGTTATTAATAGGAGACAACCTGTCGTCACATATTTCACAGCCCGTAGTGGCGGCTTGCCAGCGGGAAAATATCAAATTCGTGTGTCTTCCACCGAACTCTACACATCTCACGCAGATTCTTGATGTGGCATACTTCGGACCCATGAAAATTGACTGGAGGAAGAAAGTAACGGACTTTAAAATGAAATATAGAAAAACAAATTTGGTGCCCAAAAGTTCGTTTCCCTTACTTTTAAAACAATTGCACTAAATCACATAATCTATTTGGATAGCTTAAACGTCGCAGCAACATGCATAATCCTTCTATTCCTGAAACCAATTAGTGAATACTGTACTTTTTAATCGCTATTGGATTAAGCTCACTGACCTGTACATTTACTTCTACGCACATTAAATGTTTGTGGAATCTTTAACAGCTTCAGAAGTGTATACAGTTGTATTTTTGTAAACCGAAACAGATTCTGAGTATCGTCATCAGTCGACTCTGATAGTTTAAATGACTTACTAGGGCTGTAACTACAAATTCGGTTACGTTTTTTGTTTCGCTTTTTGCGGATAAATTTCCAGTACTCCAGAGTTGTTATTACCCCAGACATACATAATTTTCGCAGAGACGAATCTTAAATTTGTACACAGATAAGTAAATCTGCATCAATTTCACAAGTTGGTACTGAATATTTACCTGTAAACCGTTCCATGCTTTGAAAAGTAATTTAGGAGAATATTAGTCAAAATTATTTAATATGTATGATTTTTGATGCCATGCTTCTTTCCACTTTGATTAAGTGTATCGTGTTATGTGAGATTATGTGTTTACAGCAACGTTTTTGACAGTTCAACGTAAAGCGACACTTTAAAAACCTCGCGTTTCAAAAGTGTCCCAACTAGAGATCCCGTATACGTATCTGTACCAAATATACGTATACGTAATACGGATCAACAGTGTTTCGTACTCCCTAATATCGGGAAACCGTACCTATATTTAAAAGCTGTCAGTATTTCTAACTTAAGAGTTAGTTTCAAATGTAATTTTGAGAAAAAAATTAATATATACGTTTTTACAACAATCATACGATGCCATTTATACAACAACCGGTCCAAAGGGCTGTAAGTTAATTTTTCAATAGAATAGTTTACAAATTTATGCAAACTTCTTGCATGATTATAACATTCCCAACCATTAAGGAAATATGCCTTTGCAAATCGCAGTGATACGGGGCAAGTTAGTTTACTTTTTCTTTCTGCTTCACCTTTCTTAAATTAATTGCGCTTAACTCTTAGTCAGAATATATTAAGGTATGGTTCAGTTTTGGCGTTTGTCGACGGTCGCTGCCAACGGCGCACAGTGGGAAATTTTCCCGAAAACGTGGCCAAAACCCCCTAAATTGAAGTTTGGATTTAGGGACTTTTTATCCTCTAGGTACTTAGTTTGTTTGGTATCTCTAGTATGCGACGTGGCCACCTATAACACTCTCGTGGACATACCTAACCTTAAAATCCATTGTAAAATCGAACGTCGATCTCTTCGAATCTTGAGCTAGCGGTCTGTGAATATTAACGCTCCCTTTAAGTGCTCACTGTGTGTTTTATAGTTGTCTGAATTTGATTCTGAATAATGGATTCTGTTCTTGAGAGTAAGTACATTTCAACTATATGCTTGAAATTGATTAAAATTTATTTATTAATCATCAGTTTTTTCAAAAATCATGGAACGGGTAATAGCACGTCGATTGAAAGATTATCTAAATTATAATTCCATATTACCCGACAATCAATACGATTTTAGGGAAACCATGTCCACTAAAAACGCTATATATCAACTAACTAATAAGTTGTATAACTCCTTAGACAAAAACAAAAAAGCTATTGCCGTATTTACGGATTTGGCAAAAGCTTTCGATACAGTCTCCCATGGTATACTACTGGATAAGTTAGAAATGTGTGGTATTAGGGGTGTTGCATTAACTTTGTTCAAAAACTATTTGAACGATAGAACGCAGTGCGTTAAAATAGGAAATACATTTAGTGATTATAAAACTGTGGAAATAGGAGTTCCACAAGGAACTATTTTGGGCCCTATCCTTTTCCTTATTTATACAAATGATCTGCTGCTTCTAAAAGATATAAATGCTATTTCCTATGCAGACGATACTGTCATTATCTTTGAGAACGATACTTGGGAGGCTGTGTTAAATACGACTACAGTAGGAATGTTAACTGTAAAAAAGTGGTTGGATGCTAATTACCTCAGCTTAAATTTCAGTACAACAAAGTATATTGCTTTCTCGATAACAAAAAAAGGCCTTCAACAGCTCCGACCTATAGTGCTTCATGATATAAGTTGTTCAGGTAACTTGTGCACGTGTAATTCTATTATTGAAAATGCAGATTTTATAAAATACTTGGGCATAATTATAGATCAGCATTTAAAATGGGATAAACAAATCGTTCAAGCTACCAATAGATTGCGCAAACTAGTTTGTCAATGTTACGCGTTACGTGATATCTTAGAAAAAGATGTATTAAAATCTGTGTATCACGCATTTGTTGAATCTGTTATCACTTATGGAATTATTGGGTGGGGAGGTATATACAGTAACAATTTACTACCACTGAAACAAATTCAAAAATGCTTATTAAAAATACTGTATAAAAAGCCTAAACGATACCCAACTCAAATGATTTTTGATCTGGTTGGGGTGTTAGATGTTAGGCAGTTATATTTAAGAAACATTTTATGTTATATTTATAAAAACCCAAAATTAAAAACGTATGCAAGTCATCCGCACTATACCAGAGCTATGGCTAATTTTGCTTTGCAACCATCTAAAACTCATAAATCCCTCAGTCAGCGTGGCTAGTTATATCTTTGTAACAAACTATTTAATTTGTTACCTTGTAATATAAAAAGTATAAACTCTTTTTTTTTGTAAAAAAAAAATAACAAATTGGATCTTTGGTAATATGAATTATATTCGTAGTTGTGTGACTTGGCTGTAATCTGTCCTTGAAAAGCACTATTAGTTAATTTAAATTTCTTATGCAATATAAATCTATTATTGAAATCGTTATCCTTCTTCTTCATCTGTTCATTTGTGTCATCTTTCAACATAAAAGCTTTATTAATTGAAATATTGCAGATATATTGTGTAGCAGTTTCATGCTCATGTCAGCACACACGAGTAGTTTACTCATCGTGCTCTAGTTATTTCATGTGTTATATATTTTAATTATTATTGTTTTTGGTAGTTATCATTGAATAATTTTTTTTCTCAGTTTCATTGTGTGAATTTGTATTACTGCAACTATTTTATAGTATCTCTTAATTTTTAAATTTTGAAGTTATGATGTGAAATAAATTATTATTATTATTCAATGACACAAATTAAAATTAAATTTAAAAAACAAGAAAAAAAACAAGAAAAAATGTAGCTTGCAAAATTTGCTTTTTTTGTCTTTTCTGCTTCAAGAAATATAAATATAAAAAGCAATAAGTTGCTTTTCCCACGGTTTCCCGCCCTGAAACCAATTTTCCCGTATTCATTAAAGCCTCCTTTTTATCGCCTATAAATATCAGCTGCGCAAAGTGGCGCCTTTTTTTATTTAATTTTTTTGGTTACGGCACATTACAATAGCTATGTTGAAGCTCGCGCACTGTGAACTCCATTTTGTTATGGATTTTGACACACGAAACAATTACATTTATTGTAGTACATGCATAGAAATGTTTCAAACTATATTTTTGTATAATTCAACTTCCCTGCTACTCAAAACTAAAACGGAGCCACTTCTTCATAAGCTAATATTTCACGTAGTTTATAATTGAACGAAAATACTATTAACGATGTTGACAAGTTTTCTGAGCAAAACAACAAACAAAACAAGAAATTGTGTTTACACCGGCGTGGCATGGCAAGGCTGATGTGTACATATCGTCATCGTATAATAGTATTTTCGTTCAATTACAAACTACGTGAAATATAAGCGTATGCAGAAGTGGCGCCTTTTTCGTTTTGAATAGTATATAATTTGTACATTTCACTAAAATAAATGAATCTCAAGACTACAAATTCACTGAAATAAATGAATTAATAAAATTGCATTAAAGAAGTTCCGAATAGCAATCGTTTTCGAGCTTGGGGAAATAGGTTATTTAATAATTTCGTTTTTTATGTTTTTTACAGACAATATAACTGGTCATAAAAAAATTATATTAACCAGAAAAATTTTTTTTGGCATATCAATAAATCACCTTCATGATGGTAACGAAGTTCTTTTCCATATTATTGAAAAGAAATAGCCAAAAAAATATGGTCAGCATATTTTATCTGCAAATGAAAAATATGACTTAGCAAAATTGATGTACATATTCCGAACGAAATTTAAGGAGTCAAACAGGCACTACGGCAGATTCTTTGCCAAAAATGAATCGTGGCTGAGCGTTGACGTCACTCTATCGAATGAAGTAGAAAGAACAGAAAATCTTGGGGAATCTTCGAGTACTGGAAATAAAAATGGACGGCCATCTTCAAATTTTGAAGCCTCCAGTGATCGAACGAAAAGGAGGAGAACTCAAGACCTTAGAGAAGAGTATAGCATTCGCGAGCTGGCTTATGCTACGCAGATGAATTATCGAGCTTTAGGAAAATTGGATGCGGCAAAAGTAGTCCAGGAAATTGCCCAAGGAAGCCCAACAAAAGCGTCAAGGTACCGGAAATCTTTGGAATGTGTTCGCAAAAACAAATGTCGCCAGAAGTCGCTTTATCGTTTCTCGTCGGCGATAAATTGTCAAAAAGCAGGTACAACAATATTCAAGCTACTAGCATTGACCACAATAGCATATTATATCCGCCGTATCATCATGTTTCAAAAGCAAAAGAGCAAAGTTACCCCTGCAGAGACGATTTAACTATTAATGAATGTAACGCTGAAGTTAAACTGCAAGCATTGCTTGATCACACGGTTCAACGAATACTGTTATCTCAGAAAGACGTTATCGAGAACCATTTGTTGGGTCCAGTCCACGAATTAAAATTGCTTTGTAAGTGGGGATGTGATGGTACCTCTGGACAAAGCAATTACAAGCAAAAATTCAATGATAATGATGGCACTAAAACTGACGCGTACATATTTTTCACTTCACTAGTTCCTCTTCAACTTGCTTCATTTGATGCATCCACCGAAAAAGACCTGCTTCCACTACATTTTGCCGGCCAATTAAACTTCAATTTTTGCATGAAACTGCAGAGGCGACAAGGAACGAAGTTGATCACATAAAAGAGCAAGAGCGCAAAGTTCAACCTTTACAAACAATTGTTGATGGAAAAAAAATTTACCTGTCATACAAATTAGCATTAACAATGATTGATGGAAAGGTTTGCAATTCAATAACCAATACTTCTTCGAGTCAAAGATGCTATATTTGCCAATGCACCTCAAAACAATTTAATGATATTGATAAAGTTGTACAGATTGAAATTAATGAAGATAATTTACAGTATGGGATTTCAAGTCTGCACGCGTGGATACGTCTCTTCGAGTGCATTATGCACATATCATATAAATTAGATATCAAGAAATGGCATAACCGAGGTGAAGACAAAGCAAGCATTGCGACTCGGAAGAAAAATATTCAGGAAGGTTTCCGTAAGCAGTTGGGACTCTTAGTCGATCAACCAAAGCAAGGATACGGAAGTACAAATGACGGAAATACTGCTCGTCGTTTCTTTGAAAATGCAAGTTTTTCGTCAATGATAACTGGCGTTAATGAAACTTTGATTAAAAGATTTTATGTAATTTTACAGGTAATTGCTTGTGGCTTTCCAATTGATGTAACGAAATATGAAGTTTATTGCTTACAAACAGCCCGCCTATTTGTACTTCTGTATCCTTGGTATTATATGCCAACTACGGTACATAAAGTGTTAATTCACAGACCAAAAATTATTGACAAGTCACTTCTACCAATAGGGCAAATGTCGGAAGAAGCACAAGAAGCGTGTAATAAATGCATCAAACAAACCGACAAGAATTTGCTCGAAAAATAAGTCGAACAAAAAACATAAAAGACGCATCTTTGAGGCTCATGATAGCCTCAGATCCGTTGATTTCGAGCCTACGTAAATTACCAGCGAAAAAAATTAAATCCCTGTCATCCGAAGTGATAGAACTATTAACTGCGCCGAAATATGAACCATCGAATTTGACAGATTTAACACAGAATGTAGCGACGGAAGTTCTGATGATTATTCGTCCGATGACGAGTAGTAATTTTAATAAATCTGTAAAAATTATATTATTTGTCATGTATTTACCTTTCCATTCCGTTCCAATTAAACATTTTTTAGAATTTCTATGTGCCATTTGGGATCGACTATTTTGAATCTCGTAATTTTGATACTAGATTCATGATCAAGGGACTCCGAAAACCTCCGTGTACTAAGTTTTAGCCAGATTAGAGCATGTTTAGGATTTTAATCCGCCATATTGGATCGACGATTTCGAATTTCTTCTTTTTGATATTGAATTCGTGATCAGCGACTCCGAAAACCCCCGTGTAGTAATTTTTTGCCAGATTAGAGCATGTTTAGGATTTTAATCCACCATATTAGATCGGCCATTTTGAATTTAAAATTTTTGATATCGAATTCGTGATCAGCGACCTCAAAAACCCCCGAGTTGCAGTTTTTATATCGATAAAAGTAGTTCTAGGGGTTTTGGCCATGTTTTCGGGAAAATTTCCCACTGTGCGGCGGGACACTGACGGTGATGTTCGTTTATATACGCGGGTCGCTTTGCGCGTCCAGACTTCCAAACGCGGCCGTCAACAGAGCGCCGCCGCGTGCAGACTGCCGTCGAATCTCCATACAGCGTCTACAACGAGGCACCGAAATTTTCGTCGACTGAAGACGACGTATTAATTAATTGCGTTCGAGACTCTAGAGCACTGTATGATGCCGAACACACAGATTATAAAGACAAGCAAATAAAAGAAAATATTTGGACAGTGATCGGAAAAAAAGTAGGAAAGAATGGTAAGAAAACAGCACGTTTATTTATACTTGTAGGTTATTATGTTGTACACTTTTAACTACTTAACGTATTAATACGTCATTCCTGCCAATGAAGAGTGTCTTCATTGCTGAAATATCTTGCAAATGTTTTTCTGATTTCAAAACCGTCGTTGTTAGCAAAACCTCCTGGTCGTCTCAATGGCACAAATCCAGATGAAAAGTGGTCATTTGGATCGTAATCATAACATGCTTGCTCATTCGTCGATAGATATCCGGATCTTAGTAAATTATGTAAGCAACAAGCGGCAAGTACCAAATGGTCGCAAGTTTGTGGAGTGATGGCAAGCGGGGTGTTAAATACTCGAAAAACTTGTGTGAGCAACCCAAATGCGTTTTCTGAAACCCGGCGTGCACAGCATCTATAATATAATTTTCCTTAATGTGTTTGTCTGTGGCACAAAATAAAATCTCACGTTCCGGCTTCACAGATGTTTATATTTGTTTAGGTTTTGTTTTTATCTTAGCGCTCGGCTCGGAGCTTGACCTTTCGCGTATCCTATTTCATGTGCGCGTAGCGCGCAGTTTGCTTGTAATCTATAATTTGTCGCCTTGTGTATGGTTTCATGATATGCCTATGTAAACGAAATGCTTCATCGCCACCTAAAATAAAAGGCATTTTTGTTGCAATAAAGGCAGTTCTCGATCCGTAGGAAAGAAGTTGCCTGAATACACCTGTTGTCCCATGTTACTTTTGGCACTGGCGCCTTCTTTCCCATACGACCCAACGTCTACAGCTACAAACTTATAATTCGCGTATACCATTGCCAACAATACCAAGGAGAAATAATCTTTGTAATTATAAAATAAGGACCCGCTCTTTTTGGGGCATTTGATTCTTATATGTTTTCCATCGATAGCGGCCACGCTATTAGGAAAGTTCAATTTCTTCTAGAATTCCAAAGCATTCATTTTAAGGTGTTCTTGTGTGACGAGCGCGCCGACAAGCTGGCCAAGGAAGCGACAGCGGCAGACGATGCACCAACATTCGATGTCGTGAGCCGCATAGGATATCTAGATTAAGTAGTGTAACACCTAAGTGTTTAGGGCCGGTTCTACAATGGTACTATTAACCAGGGTATAGCAATTCCCAGAATATATTTATTCTGTAAGTTGTACCTGGAATAAAATTTTAAACGTTCTACGTGTGACTTTTATTCCCAGGTTAGCTATTCTTGATTTATTCTTCTTCTTCTTCTTCTTCCTCTTATTGTAGGCCAGTGGCCTGTTATAACCACAAACTAACAAATTCGTGTTGGCTACACTGAAACGAGAAAAGTTGTCAGCAGATCTAATTTTTTGGATCTAACGGCAAAGCAAAACTTAAAACAACTACATAACCTATTTCATGTCCAAGGTTTGTTTCGGTATAACACGTGGTTGTTTAAGAATATCCTGAAAATGGAAAAACGTGAGCGCTGCAACAATTTCAGTTTTGAGGAAACAGATATGTTGGTTTCTCTTGTGGAGGAAAAAAAGAACATTTTAGAATGTAAAAAAACAGATACTGTGACAAATACCGTAAAGAACAGGCACTGGGAGCAACTCGCTGCAACTTTTAACACAAATTTCAGCGAATTTAGGACAGCAAAAATGCTTCGGGAAAAGTGGGAAGCCCTAAAAAAAGTACGAGGAAGGAAATTGCTGCCCTAAGGTTGCGCCGTACAGTGACAGGAGGTGCCCCCTGCGCAAAAATTAAAAAAAGCTGTTGGACGGACCGCATAGTTTTTATTTTAGGCATCGGAGCCACAGGAACTGGAAACAAGTTCGATAGTGATGAAGGTAATGCATATGTTTATAAATTGATATAAAGGAAAATGTAGTAGTATGCAGGATGTTATTAAAACATGTATTAATACATTTCAGTTCACCTTGAGGAAGTTATTTTCCAGCAACCGCTTCCTATCGAAGTGGAAGATAGTACGTGCCTTGTACCTGAAAGTGGACAATATGAAAATATGGTAAATAAAAACCTCATTATTATCAAATGCTCTTTATACAATTTTATGATATTAATTTACAGGAGCCACAACCTGAAATTGCAAGATTGGGGATCATGGAACCCTGTTCTGCTGAAGCAACCGGTGCACCAAGCACTTCGTGTTAACGAAAACTTAATTTTCGAGGTAACCCCTGAATATATTTCTCCTTCCGAGGACATCCCACCACCTATGATAAAACTAAATACAGAGTCGAGTATGTATTCTTATTCTTAAATACAATTTTACTTTAAATTTCTAGTAAATGCTTTTTTAGGCTCAGAATTATTAAACACTTCAACGGCTAGCCGACGTCGGCCAAATATTAAAAAGCGGCCGTCTGTCTTGTCACCAGCAGCCGAAACCAACAAAAAAATTTCTACATTGGCCGACAGCAAGATAGAGCTTGTTGAATTACAAATAGAGTTGTCCAAAAAGGAGTCGCAGGCAAGGATGGCTATGGAAGCAGAGCGGCATGAGCTGCAGATGAAAATTTTACAAACGGAATTAAAATTAAAAGAATTTTTTTTGAAATATAGTTATTTGTAAACAAAACATAATAAACTGTTTTTAATTTTGAGTTTGTTTCTTAAATTTTATTTACAATTATATTAGCTATACAGGTGATTTATTAACGTATATCAAATAGATGATAGGAAAGGCCATTTTTTGAGGAAAAGTTCGTATCAACATGTGTTCAATTTGATTTTGTTTCAGAGTTGTAGCGATTTTAAGTGTAACTTATTATTAATAAACGCCAATTGAATATAATTATGTTGATATGAATTTGACTCGCAATGATCTGCACTAACACTTGTTACCGTTAGATACATGCATAGTATTTTTTCTTCAACCAGCAGTAAAATGTGATATTATACTGCTTGATTGATGATGCTAAACTGTCACTTAATTGCCATGGTATCTAAAACACTCTGCTGTACTTATCTGCCTCGCACGCTCGGCAGATAACCCGTCCAGCCACGCCACATAAAATATAACTTTTGCTCATAATAACATAATATACTATTATTAATATTTTGCAGTACCTATAGCTATTAGTAAAATCAATGTATTCTTTTTTATTCATTTATTAGAAAGTTAATACACATATTTACTTTAAGAATACTTTTACAGTAGTGTTGAAAAATAATTATTAATTAAATGCCTTCTTTTTGAATCATTTCCTCGATTCCCTTGCGGTTGCAATGCATCATGATCTTCCTCAAAAAATGCATTGTCGATGCCAAGATCAGGATCAACCGGAGGAACAACCTCTTTCTCATCAATTGCTAAATTATGCAAAATTGCTGTAGCTACAATAATTTTTCAGGTGATACCTTCATACCCAATGACAAAATAGGAAATCGTCTTTTCCACACTCCATAACTTCTCTCCACGGTATTTCTGGTCCTGATCTGTGATTCATTAAATAAAACTTCTGCAACTGTAACCGGAGCTTGGAGCGGAGTTATTAAATAATTTGTTATTCTATAACCACTGTCTCCTATTAGCAAAGAGCTCCCCATTTCATGATTTTCAAACTTTCTCTTTAGTGCAGAGTTATTAAAAATGGTTTGATCGTGTGTTGATCCAGGCCATCTAGCTACGATATCTTGAATTCTCAGATTCCCGTCACATACCGCATTGATTCTGCTAGTGGAGATATACAGGCTCTTCCAAAAATTACTGAGCAACATGTGAACCCTGCCAAATTGAAAAAAATGAAAGTGTCATGTTGCTCCCAGGTGTTCGGTTATTCGATGGCAGCAACAATTGCCATTATGGCTAGGAATAGTGAGTATATCTATTTTCTTCTGAAATTAACGTGTCGTTACTACATAATTATGTTTTTTAGATGAAATTAGTCTAGATGCGTCCGTAACCATGGATCGACGAGGCACAGAAACTGCCAGGATAATTGATTTCTTTGACCAGCTTTTCGACAGTGTCAATGGAGGGACGTTACATGGTCATCCTGGAAAATATTTAAAATCTGCAGTATCCCAGAAATCAGAACATGTGTCATTCTGGAAAACTGCAATTGACAACCTGAACCACATGTATTTTCAAACGGAGGGCACCACAGAAAAATATAGACCTCCATCTCTGAAAAACTGGGGCAGAACCCTTGAAGGCTTTGTAGAGATTTGGAAAACTTTACAAAGTTATAAGATAAAGTTTTTCCTTCCTAGAGCCTTCAACCAAGATCCATTGGAAATTTTTTTTGGCCAAATGCGGCAACATGGAGGCCGAAACATAAATCCAACATGCTCTGCATTTAAAAATTATTTTAAAACGTTATTAATGAATAACTTTGTTTCACCCCATTCAGTGGGTTCAAATTGTGAAGAGCAATTTTCAACAGGGAAGTACTTAGTGCAAATCAAGAGTTTTCTTACTCAAGGTATTACCGAAGTATGGGGTGAAGAATTAATTTATGTACCACTGCAAAATATAGCCGAAAACACATTGACTAGAAACATTGATGTATCTAGTGTTGGTTATGTTTCGGGGTTTATAAGTAAGCAAGTTTTATTAAAATTTAAAAATTGTGAATTTTGCCTAATGCACATTTTAGATAAAAGTAATAAAGATGGAGTAATGCATGAATTAGTTGCAGCTAAAGAATTTACGCGTGATATTAAGCGTTTAAAATATTGTACACCTGCATTTGTTGATAGCATAACAAAATGCTACATTACAAAATTTTTCTTAGCAAACCAAGTTGTGAATCGTACAGTGCAGTTGTGTTAATTTCTGCTCTACGTTTTACATTTATAAATCGGTAAGAAAACATACTCAAAGTTTAAAAATCGAACAGATAGATCAGTAGCTGAAACATGCCTCTATCAAAGTGTCTTAAATGTGATGAGGATTGTAGCCCAGATAAGGAAGTAACTTGCGATGTTTGCAAACTGGCTATTCATTCAACGTGTACAGGAATGTCACGCGCTGAAATACAATGCGTCCTATCTCGAGGTCGTCGCATCAAATACCTATGCGACAATTGCACTGGTCCCGATAACACGAGAGCGGTCGGCGCGGGGTCAAGCGATTTAAGGCAGCTAATACTAAATTTAACAGCAAAAGTTAATAATCTGGAGGAAACCATCGCTAAATCTGTTAATACTATTCCAACTTCTGAGGTCACTGAAAATATCATTAGCGAAATACGCGAACGCGACAAGCGTGCATCAAACGTAATTTTATTTAACGTTAAAGAAACGGACTCAGTTCAACGCGATAAGGAGCAAGTAATCTCTCTCCTAAAGAAAGCTGCTGACATCAATACGGACAAGATATCTGTTTTTCGACTGGGTGCATCAGCACCGGACAAAGATAGACCCTTGAAGGTAATACTCGGCAGTGAGAAGGACGCCATTACTGTCTTAAAAAACAAAACAAGGATCCCTAACAGCATCAAAGTACGCCAGGACGAAACACCCATGCAGCGTGATTATCTACGTAATGTTCAGAACGACCTTAAAAAGCGTACCGAGAATGGAGAAAAGGACATCACTATTAAATACATACGAGGCATCCCAAAAATTGTTCCGGCTCCAAAAAACCACTAACAAGTTTTAACCTCCTTAAATGCACCTTCATGTATACCAACATTGCATCACTACCGGCCAAATATATCGACCTAAAACAACTTATTGAAAATGTTCAACCTACTATTCTAGTTTTATCTGAGACGTGGTTAAAACCAGAAATACCCGATGCAGCAGTGTCGCTACAAAATTATTTAATTTTTCGCTATGACCGTGGCGGCCGTAGGGGCGGCGGGACTGCAATTTACGTCAAGGACTCAGTCCAAGGAATTCCTATAACTGCCGACATCAATAGCACATACATTACTGGTAACATTGAATCGATATGGCTCAATATTCACTTTGGCGACCTCAAACTATTGGTAGCATGTATATATAGACCTCCCGATACGTCCCTGGATGATGATAATATAATGATTAACGCGATCGATCAGGCATCTCAGCTAAATAACACAATCATATTTGGCGACTTCAACTACCCCACGATTGATTGGAATCAAACAAAAACAACAAATTCAAATGTGGCTTCCTCACTCTTTTTGGATGCATTTGTACACTCGAATCTGCACCAGCACGTTATTCATCCCACCAGATACCGAGGAAATGATACCCCCACTATTTTGGACCTTATACTCACACCAGACCCAAACATCATAAACAACATTGAATACCTTCCTCCAGTTGGAAAAAGTGATCACGTGACATTGCTGGCCACTGCCCAGTTCTCTGCCAGTCACGCAATAAGGAAACATTTTACCAAAAGAGATTACAGAGCTGCAAACTACGTCGAAATTAACGAATACTTAACGAATCGCAATATTTTTAATGCCGTCAATAACCTAAGCGTGGAACCGTTCTGGCACCAGGTCCGGACTGAATACAACGAAATTGTAAACCAATTCGTACCAATAAAAAAAGTATATCCAAGAAAAAGTAAATGTTGGGTCTCAAGAGAACTAAAACGTAAAATACGCAAAAAACGTCAACTATGGGACAAATATAAAGCCAGTACATCGGATAATGACTACAAGAATTACAAAAAGTGCTCCAACACTCTAACTTCGGAATTAAGAAATGCACGCTCGAACTATGAGGAAACAATTGTTAATTCAGGAACAAAACACTTTTATAAATACATTAATCAAAACTTGAGGTCGCGAGTGTCGTCAATAACTCTACGCTGCCAAGATGGATCCGAATCTTCTGATACCAACATCACGTCGGAAATATTCGCACGTCAGTTCCACAGCGTCTTTTTTAATGAACCGTCTAACTTGCCTACTTTAAATGCATCTAACCGACGCCATAATAGCTTAACCACGGTAAGATTCAACAAAGACAATGTCCTTGAGCACCTAATTGCGCTGAAAACGGACTCAAGTCCAGGACCAGACGGTATTTCTCCAAATTTTGTCAAAAACTGCGCATCATTATTGGCGGAACCTTTAACAACTTTAATGCAGGCATCACTAGACCAAGAAACTTTACCTCAAGATTGGAAGAAATCAATTATTGTGCCTATATATAAAAAAGGAGATAAACTTGCAGCTAGTAATTACAGACCGATCAGCCTTACTTCGGTCATCTGTAAGTGCATGGAGAAAATTGTGGCAAAGGAGCTTACTGAATTTTTGCTGTCCAACTCTGTAATTCCAAATTGTCAGCATGGTTTCGTTCCAGGAAGATCAGTAGTTTCAAATTTGCTAATGAGTTTGGATGATTGGACTAGGTCATGGGACTCGCGGACTCCCACTGATGTCATCTACCTAGACTTCGAGAAAGCTTTTGACCGGGTGCCCATACAGAGACTACTTTTGAAGCTTGAAAACTATGGTGTTCGAGGCAATTTACTCAACTGGATAAAAGACTTCTTAACAGGCCGTACTTTTCAGGTACTAGTCGGTGATTCGTTATCAGCTCCTCACTCAGTACTGAGCGGTGTACCTCAGGGATCTGTCTTGGGGCCAATTCTTTTTCTTGTCTACATTGCAGACCTTATCGAATGCATCCATTCTCCCAAAAGTATGTTTGCGGACGACTCGAAATTCTACAACAACCCGCTGGTCAATAGGTCAGTTCTGCAGTGCGATTTAGATAGAATAAGTACATGGTCAAAAGAATGGTTGCTGACGCTAAATGCTGATAAGTGTACTGTTTTACATATTGGTTCCAGAAACCCCTGCTTTAACTACAGCTTGAATAACACGGTGCTCAAGGGGGTTAGTGATCAGACCGACCTTGGTGTTTTAATGAGTAGTGACCTAAAGTGGACTTCGCATATCTCACGCATTGTGAAAAGGGCAAACTCTCTGCTTTATTTAATCAAAATAGCGTTCAAGGGCTTAAAACCAAATGTATTTTTAAAGATCTACAAAACGTACGTTAGACCCATATTGGAGTTTGGAGCGGCCATCTGGAACCCATACTTTGTTAAAGACATAGACCACCTGGAGAAAGTTCAACGCAGGGCTACCAAACTAGTTGGGATTCTAAAAAATTTACGTTACGACCAACGGCTTGCACAGCTGAAAATTCTTTCTCTAAAGGATAGACGCCGACGCGGGGACTTGATCGAAACGTACAAAATAATTAGTGGCCACTATAAGTGTTCGTTGCGTTCGAAGTTCGAATTTAGTGACAATCTTCATCTAAGAGGTAACTCTCTTAAGCTAATGCACCAGAGATTCCAGAGCAAAGGGCGACAGAACATTCTTTTTGTGCGTGTAGTGAACGAATGGAACTCCTTGCCGAATAACATTGTTAACGCCCCGTCACTCAACATATTTAAAAATCGCTTGGACTTGTTTCTTTTTTGATTACTGATGTATTACATATCCATGTACTATAATTTATTATCTATTATGCCCATGCTTTATACGTACGTATTATTATTGCAGGTGTCACAATTTTGTATTGTTCTCTTTTTTTTGTAAATTTTTGCGAATTTTTTGTAAACTCTTGTAAACTGTATTGTAATTTTGTGCGAGTTAATCGGCTCAGCCGCCTCTCGCTAACTTCTAATAATAATAATAATAATAATAATAAAATATTTCGAAATTTGGTTGTTACAACATCGCAAACTACATTTCCACATATTTAATTAACTATGTACCATTTACTTTTGTATGTGAACATAAAAGTTCTATTATAGCATTTATTGTAAAGACTCTTGTAAAATTGCTTATATTTCAGTGGAGCACTGGAGTGAACAGAATTTTAGGTGGTAGGGATTGCAGAGCTATGCATTATACTGACCCTGTGTATGCTCATGCAAAGACCTGTATCACTATCTTTCGACGAAATTTTTTATTTAACTTAAGGCTCTATCCGTTGTAACAAATTTATAGTTGTAATTAAAATTAATTAGTTTATAAGAAATTGTAAAATAGAATATTACCAAATTAATTTTGATGTTTATATTAATTTATTTTTGATATGTAATTTTTTTATTATGTGTCCTTATAGTACATATGTAAGTGATTTTATCTAAGCTTTCTTCTCGCAAATAAACAGTCTCCTAATTCACATGGTGTATAAATATGTATTAAAATGGTAAATAAATATTAATATTTATTAAAAATATTTTTATTTCAACAGTTCCATTATTTTTACATTGCTAATCAAATTAAAATTTCCCGCACACGCTTTTCAATTACCGCACATCTCACCAGAGGGCGGCACTTTTCAATAACAAATATTATTTAAGAGATGCCATTCTATCCCCCCTTATATTATCTATGCGACTGCCGTCCGTCAGCAGCAGTGTTGCCAGATGTAACATAATTATCGAATTGTAACATAATTTTTCCTATAAAAATGGCATATAAATAATGTGTAACATAATCGATAATTGTACCATAATTTTGAGCTTGGCCATTTATAATATTATAGAAACTTTTCGTGAAGAATGCGATTTATTTGTAGGCGAGAAGGCGGTTCCCGACATGCGTCATGTCTGGTCAACACGTGTTACGAGGGTTCCCCGAATTAGCTTAAAAATAGAATTCATTGAAAGAGATGTTGTTTTTACCAGCCCTGCGCTGGTCATTATTGTTACTGGTTTGCAGTCTGCAGTTTGTCCTCTGCCTTCATTTAGTGCATTTCTTGTGTTAAATTTGTCCTGCTGGTCATACTTTTAAGAGTAAAAATGGCAAGTGCAAGTACAAGTGCCCCTACCGACAGCTCTTCTGATTCTGAATATGAAAGGGAAGCAAAGAGAGTGAAATATAAAAATACATACAGGCGAGAAACCAGGCCACAACAATATAGAGCCGAATGGGAAAATAATACAGCTTTTAAGGGATGGTTAAAACCTATTAAAGGTAAAATTAAATACAAATAATATATTAATTCTCTTGTATTTATGCATGTTTTTTTTAAAGAAAAACCATTGCGGGCCAAATGTATTGCTTGTGATTCCGAGTTTCAAGCCGATATAACTGTGATACGAAATCACAGTAAAGGAGCAAAGCATTTAAAATGTATACAAAAACTAGCTCCAAATCAACCAAAAATTAAAGCGCTGATCCAACAATCAAATCAAGCAAAGGACCAGGTTAGTAGAGCAGAAATAAAAATTGCTGCCTTGATATCGGAACATAATCTGCCTATGAAAATATGCGACCATTTAATACCGTTGTTAAAGGATTCTTTTCCTGACTCTAAAATCGCCCAAGGTATGCAAATGGGTCGAACTAAAGGACGCTGTGTAATTCAAAACGTTTTGGCCAAGACCCATTATGAAGAGTTGATCCAAGAATTAAAAGTAAAAAAATTTAGTCTCCTGATAGATGAAGCCACAGACATCGGCGCGGTAAAGAACTTGTGTGTTTGTGTGAGATATTTCTCACAAAAATCATCTATAATAGCCACAAAATTTTTAAACTTAATTCAGTGTTTTTCGAATAAAAATGCAGACGAAGCTAATACTGGTGCCACAGCGGAAACCATTTTTAATAAGTTAATAGAATTATTTACTTCGTCCAATATTCCTTTAGAGAACCTTTTAGGGTTTGGTTCTGATGGTTGCAATACTATGTTCGGTTCAAAAAACTCTGTAGTAAGTAGACTAAAATTAAATTTTCCCGGGATAATAGTGCAAAAATGTGTATGTCACTCGTTACACTTATGCGCAAGTGAGGCATGTAAAGTTCTGCCTCGCCATTGTGAAGATCTCGCTCGAGATATTTACAATTTTTTTAAAAGCAGTAGTAAGCGACAGGCACAGTTATTGGAATTTCAGGAATTTTGTAATGCTGAACCCCACAAAATTTTGAGACCATCTCAGACAAGGTGGTTATCATTGCTTATGGTAGTTAATCGCATAGTTGAGCAGTGGGGTCCTCTTCAATTATATTTTACACAACAATGGACTGAACATAGACTTCAATCTTCTGAAACCATTGCAAATAAACTAAACGACTCCGAAACAAAATTATTTTATTTTTTTCTCCAATGGATTTTGCCCAAATTTGTAGTTTTAAATGAATATTTTCAGAACGAACGTGTCGTTATTACTTCTCTGTATGATAAAGTTTGTAGTACATACAAAACCATTTTGTTGAGTTACTTAAAACCAAATTACATACATCAAACAGATCTGGCTGATATTGACCCTAAGAATGCTAGTCAATTTATCAATTTGAAGGAAATATACCTAGGGGTGCAAGTTATGCAAAATTTACATAAGTTAAGTCCACAGGAACAAGATGATTTTTATATACGATGTCGCCAATTTTTAATTGTTTCAGCAATTGAAATAAAAAAACGATTTGATTTCAAAGACCAAATTTTATCACAAATCGCAATTTTTGATAAAAACTATTCAAAACCCAGGCCTCCATCTTTACTTTTTTTTATAAATTTGTTGCCTAGGCTAATAGATCCACAAAATATTGACTTAATACAAAAAATTGATGATCAGTGGCGACTATATTGCCAGTCGTATTTGCAATTTGATGACGATATTATAAATGAAGATCGCGTTGATAAATATTGGCACAAAGTGGCACAAATTAAGGACATGTCAAATGTATGTAAGTTTGACGAATTGGGGGAATTTGTATTAAATGTTTTGGTCATACCCCACTCAAACGCAGCCTGTGAAAGGGTATTTTCCAAAGTTAACTTAATTAAAACTGATATTAGAAATCGTTTGACTACAAACACCATAAATTCATTGTTGTTGGCATCTCAAAGTGTCAATAAGGAATGCCATACTTTTGAAGTCACGCAAGAGATGATTAAAAAAATGACCGCAGATATATATAAATCATTTGAAGAAGAAGAAGAACATGTTAATATTCATTTTGAATCAAATGAGTAACCTCTTTTGTGGCTATTTTTTATTTGTTTTTTTTTTTGGTATAATAATTATGTTTATTTGTTTTTTTTTCTAAAATAATTATGTTTATTTGGTTTTTTTTATAATAATTATGTTTATTTTTTTTTCTATAATAATTATTAAGTTTTTTTTTTAATAATAATTAAGTTTTTTTGTGTTTTTGTTTTGTGCAATAAATATTAAGTACATTTTTATGTATTTGTATTTTTATTTTGACCAATTAAAAACATTTTATACACCCTCTTTATTTGTACCATAGTTTTGAAGAAAAGTCGATAATTTTGGCAACCCTGTAACATAACTCTATTTGCGGCATCTGGCAACGCTGGTCAGCAGCGCAAAAGGAACCAGTGACTACACCACCGCGCCGTCGCGTCGGTCGGCGGCTACTGTTTTCGGTCGCGGAGAACGGCAACTGAAAAACGCCAAAACCGAACCACACCTTTAGACTACCTACTACAAGAAAGGGATGTCGACGTCAACTATAAAAACAACCATAGTCACACGTGCTTGTATGTCGGCTTGTTGTGCTCATTGATCAACATTGCCCACAAATTGATACAAAATAGAGCAGACGTCAATGCCAGGGACCGGAACGGGCGTACAGCTTTGCATTGTGCTGTGTACTAAAATAATTTGGAGGCTGTCTGCATGTTGTTATATTACGAAATCTACGCCAGTGTGTTGTGCAACGCCAATATGACGGCCTTCATGTTCGCCCTTTGCAACAACCCGATGGATTTGGCTTAATTATTACGATGACTTTTCTAACGACTCGTATGGTTTCACGGCTTTGCATTGGGCAGTGTGGCATGAGAGCTCCTTGACTTTGCAGTTGATAGAAGCTGGAGAAGGCGTGAATTGTATAACGAGCTCCCACTGCCATAATGGTGGGTTACTGTAGGTACACAGACGTGCACAAGTGTAGATACGCCAAAAAATTATGTGTGACTTCTGTTTAATTTAAATATTATCAATAATGGTTATTTTGTATTTTGGCGTTTGCAATAAATGAATGGATTATTGTTGAAAGGATTCAAGCACAATTTTCGGCTGTTTTCGGTTTATAGCGGATTATGACATTTTGACCAGTTCTACACCACTGAGTGTTACTTAGTTCATAATTGCCCTAACGAAATATTATGAGAAGTTATAGAGCGTTCATTGTTGAAAGGTTTCAAGTGACGTGACTTAATCCACTTCAACAATAAACTTCGCGGCGTCGTATATGAGTAATTTTGTGCTGCTCTAACCTAAAACATTAATGTCAAACGTGTCAAGTGTGCGATTCATTTGTAGTGTTTGTGAAGTTATTTTATTATTAAAAAATGGACGAGTTGGAAGAAATATCTGATGCAAGTGACATAAATGAAGATGCAACTGCAACACGCAAAAAAAGGAAGAGAGGTGTTAGGAATGACGAAAATTATAAACGGAATGTTATCAAGAGGAGTAGGTTGACGGGTGAAGCTTACGAAAACTACACAGGTGTGCTGATTGTAGAAAAGAAAATTGATCCACCTTGCAGGTAAGAAGTGCGTTTTCCCAGTATTTTTTGTATCTAGAAGTTGATTGATTTAGCTGCCCGTTAAAATGCTTTTTAAAAATAGACGATGCCTGCAAAGTTAAAATTTTTAACACCTTCTATTCTTTGTAAACGAAAAATGAACAGGATCTCTATCTACAGGGACTCCTAGAAAAAAAAAGATGTCACTCGAAGACGCAAAATTAATGAAAATCCAAAAAGGTCTTGCACCTATTTTCATTTTGTTCTTGTTGGCGACAGACGTGCAAAAGTTTGTCAGATTGCTTCTTGTCTTCATGCTATTAGCAAAAAACGTCTGAAACGACATAAAGACTTGCTTTCCAAAAATGGAACTCCTCGTGACAAACGTGGCCACAATCCTGTTCCAGAAGAGAAAACATTTTAATAAGGCAACATATCGAATCTTTTCCTGTAAAACATTCCCACTATTCAGGAGAATCCATTGTTTACGTTGATGCTAGATTGAATATCACAACAGTGTATAAACTGTTTTCCGCCAAGCATCCAAATTCACGTGTGAAATATTACTATTATTTGAAATATTTCCATGAACATTACAACTACCGATTTGGACGCCCACAAATTGATACGTGTTATCAATGTGAGGAGTTGGGAATTACAATAAAAAGCCCATTGCTAGGGGATGCTGTAAAACGAACTGCAGCTGCAGAGTTAATAATCCACAAGCGAAGAGCTCAAAAGTTCTACACATATCTGAAGGAATCGGAAAAATTAAGCCACGAACGTGACGACATGGTGTCGTTAGCATTCGATTTTATGCAGTATATCCAACTTCCGGTAACTCCTGTATAAGACCAATTTTACCTAACGCAGCTTACTGTCGGTGTTTTTGGAATTCACAATTTAAAAAGTGGCACTTGTTTCTTTTACATTTACCACGAGGGAGAGGGTACTAAAAGTCCTAATGAAGTATGTTCTTTTTTATCACACTACATAGAAAATTTCATTTCATCGTCTGTCCAAGAGCTTAGATTATTTTCTGACAACTGCCTTGGTCAGAACAAAAACCACACAATGGTCAGATTGTGTATGGCTCTTGTGGAGACCAGATTTAAAAAGGTGGAGCAAATTTTCCCTATTAGAGGGCATTCGTTTTTACCCTGTTCCACCCAGTTAAGTTGTTTACGTGTAAAACTAAAAAAACATGCTGAATCAAAATCGCATCAACTAGCATCAGAAATTAAAAAATAGGCTAAAAAATGTTGTCAGAAACAAGCAGATCAAGCAACTGGGAAAGTTTTCCGTACGGTGTATTTTATTCAGCGAAATCGGATCGGCTATTTACTGATCATTGTGGTTTAATAGAACTGCAACAATACAATGGAGCTGATCTAGGGGCTACCTTACATTCTAGATATAGTTCTACACAAATTGTGGAATAAACACATTGCGCATGAAACGACAAACAGAATGATTTTGCACATAATCGAAAGAAAAGCCACATTATCAGTTCTTGTTGACGAATCATCTACTATCGGGCGAAAAAGTGTGCTTATTGTTTATACTTTGTTTTATCAACTGAGCCGATTTTGTAGTGTGTGGATTTAGTGGAACTGAACAACCAAGGAGCTGAACATATCACAGATTCATTGATTAAAACCTTGAACTAATGTGGATTTATAAATGATTATTATTTATCAAATATCTGGGTATCTTTTGTGTCTGATGGAGCAAGTGTGATGATTGGAAAAAGTCTGGTGTTACCTCACGCATTATTTACATATTTCCATCCGTTTTGAATTGACACTGTATGAGCCACCGACTCGAATTAGCTGTTGGAGATGCGTTAAAAAATGTGACGTCAACAAATTATTTGCAGTGTATTTAGAGTGTATATACAGTTTACCTATATAGTCAATCAAATCAAAATTAGCAATAACTAAGCGATGCTGCAACACAACTTGAAGTGGAAATTCTTACACGTGGACGTATATTTGATGTACGTTGGGTAGCAAGCAGTTATAGGACTATTGACGCGGTTTGGAATTTTTTTTCTGCATTTTAGCAATACCGCAGAGGATGTGTCCCGTGACGGGCGTACAAGAACGAAGTTTGCAAATCTTGCCGGAAAATTAGCTAGCGCGGGCGTTTTGAAGAATTTTAGTATTATGTATGATTGTTTGGAAGAATTGCCTAATCTGTCTATTGAATTACAAAGACGAACCACTACTCTTAAAAAAGCAGATGCAGATGTGATGCGAACTATTCGAGTTTTGGAAATTTTCTGATGTACTAGATGCAATTGCAAACTGAGAGCAAGCAGTGTACAAGAAATTAATAGCGGGCAGTTTCTACAAACTTTAATAGACAATATGAAAGCTAGGCTTATCAGTGAAGAAAGTTCTATACTGGTGGATTTGCAGGTATTTGAAAAGTCGTCTTGGCTAGATAGTTCATCTGTCAAATATGGTGAGAGTGAAATAAAGAGATTGTTTTTTGTATGATTAACTTGAAAAGAGGCTTCCACGAATGGGGCCCCCAGTTAATCCGGACCAATGTTTTTTGTATGATTAACTTGAAAAGAGGCTACCACGAATGGGGCCCCCAGTTAATCCGCTGCGAATTCCGGTTCAATGGGATTGCCGGGAACTGCCACTTAATAACCCTTGACTTGGGTTCAGTTAGTTGTTGGAGTGAAACAAGACTTAACAAACACGAGTATATTGAGTAACAACGATTACAAACGTCACTGATGGACCGATGGTTTTTTACAATAGCTTCAACTGTTGTGATACGCTTGGATTGGCCACGCGAAAATAGGGAATTGCGCGTAACCGTCACACATAACAACCTGGAACCGTCTTTACCAGGGAGTTATACCGAACCGCAAACCAGCACAAAGCATAGCTGAACTTGCTTACTCGAAATTCTGAATCTAACTAACGCTGAATTTACAACGAGCCGAACTCGCAAATTCATCAAGGAGGGGAAAGCTCAAACACTATTGGCTGAGGCGATCCTGCGTAGCCAATCGGAGCGTCGCACGTAGGAATAAATACTTATTCTAAGAATCTTAATGCTAAGCTCTCTCAATGAGGCATTGAACGAAATCCATAAACACATGATTCCCAACTATGCTAAGTCGACTTAAGTTCTATTAGAAAATGTATCCATCCGCTTAAAAGCCATTAAGGGAAGCTTACAAATTCCTTTCCAATATTAACTGAGGCAAACAAATACGGCAAGATGCAAATTTGACTTTACCACGACCTTTGAATGAGATAGAACAGTTATGACTTGAATTACATGATTAATTATAATCAAAAAGGTTTTGATGCACGCATCTGTGTGAATCAAACAGAGATTATGTACGAGATTTGGTTTAGATACAAGAAAAGCAATTAATGGAATGAGGAAATATGCTGATCCTAACGATTTCAATAATGCCAGTATTGTAAATGTATTGAAAGCTATATCCGATATGTGGATCAAAGTAACCAACTTGGTTGGAATTGGCACGGATAATGCTAGCGTTATGACAGATGTCAATAATGGAGTGTACAAATTACTTAGAGATGAAATTAAATCATTAATTCTTATTCGATGTGTATGCTATTCTCTACAACTTGCAGTATCAGCCGCTATCAATGATACTTGACCGAGAAACCTGGATTTTTTATGTAGCGAAACTTATTCCTGGTTTTCCAGGTCCATTCTAAAGCAGGTGCAGTATTGTAACTTGTATCGTACAATTAACGATGGTCATGAACCATTACAAATTATCTGAGCCTGTCAACCGCGCTGTTGTCGATTGAACCAGCTGTCAATAGAACAATAAAATACTGAATCAGTGGATCGAATTGAAAACTCATTTTCAAGTTGCTAGATCTAGTGACAAGTGTCGGAATTGCTTTATTCAATGTACTGCGACGATATTAATTTAGCCTATCATCAATTTTTAAAACCAATCTTGAACGATGTCCAAACGGTAAACAAGTCCTTTCAGTCGAATGTTGTAGATCCCGTTAATTATTTGGTTTTCTTGGTAAATTCTATAACAAAAAGAATAGATTTACCGACGTGTAGAATAGATCCACTGAATTTAGGCAAGAAAAAACACTGGAAGAGTTACGTTTCTCTAAGAAGTTAAAAAACGAAGAGTAGTTTAATTTCTGCAACTATGGATATTCCTCTGAAATTGTATGACCAACTATATCAAAGATTACCTGAGAACGCTAAAATTGTGCAACAAATTTCAAACTTATCAGTTATGAATACGTTGAAAGCTGTTAAAGAACCTTTAATTCTTCTTTAGGAAAGTCTTAATCTATCATCCGATCTCATACCATATCAATTTTACTTAACAATTACCTATATTTTTTACTTCTATTTTTTTCAGGCGTTGCTGTTTCAAATAATTCAATTTAAAAAAAGGAAATCATTTTAGCTAATTACATAGAAAATCATTCATCAATAAGGAGAATTGATCATTTATCTGAGATCTTAAATAAATATTTCATTTTTCATCTTCACAGAACTAAATGTGCGGCAATAATTAAAGGTGTAATCGCTCTCTCGTTATTGGTGATTTAATCAAGGATTTGGGCAACTCACGGTGGTCATTAATAGTCGACGAATCTACAGATGTAAGCATTGATAAACTACTGTGCATCAACATCAAGTATTACTCTGTAAAGGACAATAAAATTAAGCTGCAGTTCCTTACATTTATATCAGTTATAAAAACCACAGCTCAAGACTTATATCAAGCAAAAATTTGATAGATTTGGTACAGTTGGGGCTTCAAATATGTGTGGCGAACATAATTCGCGTTATACGTTGCTAAAAAAAACAATTCGAGTTGAATCATTTCGTGTTAGTAAAATGTATTTGCCACAGCCTCCCGTCTATTCTCATTCAAAGGCTTTGGAAGTTTTTCTGATAAAATACATTTTTTGCTTAAGGAAACTTATAACTGGCTTAGGTACAGTGCAGTTCGCCTAAGCAATTATAATAGCTATTTATGCAACAAGTGCTAAAAGTTGACTTTTAAGCACGAAACATGAATATTATGAAACGAAGCCGAAGGCTTAGTTTCATAACATGTCTCCTGCATAAACGACTTTTAGCACGCGTTGCATACAATATTTTATCTACGACCTTAATTTTACTGTTACTAATCCATAAATATCGATTTAATAAAGGTTTGCATCTACGACAGTTCTAACTTATGTCATAATAAACAGTAGGCCATGCCGCGCGGGCGAATGTTTGCGAATGACAGTAGTCAAGGTCAGTTACGAAATTTAATTATTAATACTCCACATCTGACTGTATTCATTACATAACGCTTTAATTATTTCAAAAACACTTTACCTGTAACGCAAGAAGCAACTAGAATAACTTTACAACTTCACTTCCAGTTCGAAATTGTAGTTTTATAACCTCACTTCACTTTTAGCACATGGGCTAAAAGTAAACAGCTGATTTCTTTAACCACGGTAAACTATAAAACGTCACTTTTAGTGAAACAAGCTAGCGCTAAAAGGCCTACCGTAAACGAGGGTTACTTTGTCCCTTAGGGGGCTACTTTGGTCCACGATGAAAAAAAGTGTTAACTAATTTGATAAGAAACCTGTAGGGCGAACTATTTGAGTAATTTACCGCCATTTCCAGTAGATGGCACCTCTCAGCAGTTGCCTAAACCCTTGAACTGAATATTAGGTTACATTGGCGGGAATAATGCAGTCGTATGCACTAGCCTGCACTTGGAGCACGTTTTTGTAAGTTGTAAACTTTTACGCCTGCACCTGTTGAAGATTGTGCTCATTTTGATTCCTTTTAATATTAGTTAAACAATTTCCGAATCAAGTTTGAAATTTAGAAACTGATATTTGTGCAATTAAATTATTTACAAAAGTCGCGCTCTTAAAATGAGATTTACGGGTAACTTTGGCCCAGGTCATGAGTGGGCCAAAGTAACCCACACATATGCAAAACCACTTTTGGAATACAATGCTTTTTCTCTTCAACCTAAAATCGAGTCAAATATTACTTGCTTAATTTAAAAATTTTAAGTGTGAGTCATGGAATGATTTTGTTTTAGATTATAGTAAAAAATATGCCGAATTCCTACAAAAGGAACCCCGGTAGTCGAAATTATGCCGAGTACAGTTCTGATAAGCTTGAAGAATGTTTGGACGCCATTAGGTCAGGACGTATGAGCCAAAGGGTGGCATCATCTCACTACGGGATCTGTAGAAGCACCATTAAGTATAAATTGAAAAGTCAATTTTCTGGAAAGCCCGAACATCCTACAGTTTTCACTAATCAGGAAGAATTTTTTTTGCCAGTCACATCATTCGACTTTTTGAATTTGGTTTTCCTGCAGATGAATTGGATTTTAGATTTACTGTAAAAGCATATCTAACCAGTCAAGGTCGAACTGTTCCAATATTTAAAAATAATCTTCCAGGCCGCGACTGGATGAAATCATTTTTGAAAAGACACCGTGTGTTAACTGTTCGATTTGCAGCAAATATTAAAAAAGTTCGAGCTGCTGTAAATGAAACGATTATCTCGGAGTACATCAACAATCTGAGCGTTGTGGTGGGAGATGTTCCTCCTGAGAGATTCTACAACTACGATGAAACTAACCTTAGCGACGATGCTGGACGAAAACTTATAATTTGTCGTAGAGCATGCAAATATCCGGAAAGAATTTTGAATTCGACGAAATCCAGCACATCGGTTATGTTTTGTGGGAATGCTTCTGGTAAAACAATACCACCATACATTATCTATAAGGCCGCAAATTTGTGGTCCACATGGACAGAAAATGGACCCCACGGGGCACGGTACAACCGAACCAAACATGGTTGTATGGATACTGCAACCTTTGAAGCGTGGTTTATGTCACATCTTTTACCTATCCTTAAGCGACAACCCGAAAAAAAGATTCTTATTGGAGATAATTTAAGCTCTCACATCAGTCCTAATGTTTTGAGAATGTGTCAAGAGAATAACGTGGTGTTTGTGTGTTTGCCACCAAACTCCACTCACCTTACTCAGCCTTTAGACATTGCTTACTTTCGACCACTAAAAATGAAATGGAAAGAAATATTGACGAAATGCGTACTGCCAAAAGATCAGTTTCCTGCCCTATTAAAAAAGGCGTTGGATGAGCTTGAACCGAATGTAAGCCAAAATTTAATATCGGGCTTCAGAAAGGCCGGCGTCGTACCAATCAACAAAGACGAAATTTTGAGTCGCTTGCTTCAGCAGGATAGAGATATTAATCTGAATACAGTTGGAGAAGCTTTTCTACTAAGACTTCAAGAAAAGAGAAATGATGTCGTTCCAAGATCAAACCGCCGACAGAAATTATCTGTTCCCCCTGGCCAGAGCATCTGCCCTAGTGACATCGAAGGTATGAATTCTCCTGTTTCTGAAATACACCCACAACCTCCGCGAAAAAAAAGGTAGACCAAAAAGACCCGCTATATCCGACATATCTTCAGATGATGATTCCGATAACTTCAGCATCGCATCCGCGGGTAATAGCCCACTTAGTAGTGTTGATGAAGACATGGATAACATGAGTTATTCAACTGCAAATTCGACGACTGAAAATCCTCTTTCAAAGGCATTTGTAGAAGAATCTACACCAAGCACGTCATCTGCGGAACAACCGCCTTCTTTGTTGAAAGATTTGGTTAAAACAGGAGACTTTGTGTCTGTAATGTGGCAAAAAAAAAGAATATCCCGGAGTTGTAATATCTACAAACACTGAAGGAGCAGTTGTTGATTGCATGGAAATGACAGAAAACACTGGAAATGGCCTAAAGAAAAGGATTCTTTGTTTTATAAGTGGCATGATATAAAGAAGAAGATTGCACTTCCCAAAGCTCTTAAACGAGGTTTTTTCTCGGTGGCTGAAATTAACAGTGAATAAAAATCTACCTGCATTTTGTATTGAAACCTTACAGGCATTTACGAAAATTATACCGGGTAGATACCGCTTGCACCAACTGCGTTCGTAAATGTAACCGGTTAATTCGCCTCGCGTTTAAAAAATCCACCGAATTTACCCGGTGCAACTACCAGGTTGATGATTTTTGGATCGACTAAACTCGTCGGTAAATGCGGGAAAAGCACATGACATAACCTCTAAAATTTGGGAACTGTGGTGTTTTAGTGCTGTTTCATTGCAGTTTGCAAATTGAAATCATGGACAGTGCACAAGATATACTTGCAGAATGTTCGATATATGGATTCCAAGGGGATTACTCCATTGTACAACGACACTTCGATGAAGATCATGTAGTTCAGGATGACTGTAATGGTGAAGAAAACTACACTGGAGAAAATACATTGGAAGGTAATAAATAGTATATAAAGTAATTATTTTTGAAATTAGCCAAAGTATACTTTTAGAGATAAATGCAAATAAAGAAACTGGGACCAAATGGACAACCGCAAACATTAAGCTAATATTGGAATTGTACAGAGAAAATGTACAATTATTTAAATCTGCAAAGAAGAGTAATAAATCGATTTGGTTATCGATAGCTACAAAAATAAATACAAAAGGTAACACTGGATTTACTAGTGATCAGTGCGATGTAAAATTCAGAAACCTCAAAAAGACTTATAAACTAACTAGCCGACCCGACAGACGTTGTCCTGCCCGCTGCCTACTATTAGCGTATACTCTGTTCACTATGGTCCCGGATTGTCAAAAATGACGTTTTATGGTAGCACTGTTGAATTTCTATTGGTTTTTTTGTTACTACTAGGTTGGACAACGCAAAAGCGTAATTTTGAAAATTTGGGTTTTTTTTACCTGGCAACTGTTATTTACTTTTGCTTAAGTCAGTTCGAAATATAACCTATAATTTATAATTTTGACATTAGCAGCTTTATTAATTGTTTCTAGTTACCCATAGCTTGACTTAAAACTATTAACCATGATATAAAGGATTGTTTTTAATTGGATTTTGACATTGACAATCCGGGACTATAGTGAATAGAGTATACCCGACAGACGTTTTCCTGCCCGCTGCCTGCTATTAGCGGATTCAGCAAACGTTTTTTCGATATTCGAATTTTCGATTTTTTTCATTTTAAAAAATATTGGGGGTGGTGGGGAGGTAACATTTTGGGGTTATATGTTTTAATATGCGAGAAGTCTTAAAAAATTTTTAAAAAAGAAATTCGTAAAAAAAATTTTTTTTTTATTTGTAGAACCCGATTGCAGCGCCACCTTCCGGGTCCAATTGTGAATCTAAACCATCCATGATTCCACCCAAACACAAACACAAAATTTCATTACAATCGCTCCAGCCGTTTAGGAGGAGTTCAGTTACATACACACGTACAGACGAATTATATATATAAAGATAATAGATTCGAATGGAAAAACTGGTCAGGGTGCTAGTACTTGGCCTTATTTTGATGCTGGGCCTTCATCAGAAGAATCCTCTCGTAGTTCAAGTAGAGCACAAGTAAGTTATTTTTTGTAATCTTATTTTGAAAATTTAAGTTGCCGTAAGAGGAAAGCATCTAATAACAAAGAACCGGATTGGATAAAGCAGTTGAGAGCAGATGCTGCTGCACGCCACCAAGATAAAATGAATATGCTGAAAGAATTAATTAATGTCCTAAAGAAATAGTTTTTTATATATTTTAAAAGTATGTACGTTCAAGAAAACTAATACTTTATTTACATTAAAATGTATATTATTTTCTTATCGCCTTACATAATGTAGCGAATTTGTTCATTATTGATTATAAAGCACATCGGCAATAAGATTTCTTTTATTTAAACCAACATTATCATTGCCATTATAAAAAATGTCAGGGCGAGCATTATCATCAATATCTGGATCAACAATATCATTTTTTAGCATACATATATTGTAAAGTACACAACATGCTAATACTAATGGAGGAATAAGTTTAGTTTGATATATATTGACATGTTTTGAAATTCTGAAACGTCCTTTCAATAATCCAAATGAATGTTTATAATTATTTTGTAGTCGAGTCAGATGTTCATTGTCTCGAAATGGTGTAAGAACGTAATTAGTATTTTTATATGCCGAGTCTGCCAAAATATATCTATTACGTGGGAAAAGGGCTGCCGGATTGTCTTCAATCTTTTTCCCTAAATCGGAATTCCGAAATAATCTTGCATCGTGTGCGCAACCAGGGAAACCTAAAAATACAAATTTAATTATGTTTGCACGTTAAGGTTACTTAAATTATACATACCTACAAAAACATCTGTAAATATATAATTTGCATTGCACACTGCTTGTAAAATAATTGAGTGAAATTTATTTCTATTAAAGTATGCCCTTTGTTGGTTTTTTGGAGGTGTTATCGGAATATGACTTCCGTCTAGTACTCCAATAACATTCATGAATGCTTGTCTCTCTTCAAACTCTGCCATTACTGTACGAGTTTGTGCTTCTGTTGGCCACTTTATATAATTTCCTGATAATTTTACTAAAATTCCACAAATCTTATGCACATATAACCATGCTGTCGACTTCGACACATCATATTGTTCTGCGATACTTCTACAATGATAACATACATTTACAAATAATGTAATCAATACTACTAATTATTAAACAAACCTAAAAACATTTTGGTTAGATAACATACTTAATGTTATTAGTAACTGCTTTTCTGGTATGTGAGTTGGCCTTCCTATTCCCGTTGCATTAGATGATTTCAAATAGGGTGCTAATATTTCCATTAAATGTTCAAAGGTATCTCTTCTCAGTCGGAAGTGGCTCTTAAATACTAATTGGAAGCATTATAAATTGCATGCAAGTTTAATTATTTAATACTTACCATCAGGCTCATACATAAGAGCTACATTAGTAGCATAATTTGTTATAGCTAGACGTTACCGCTTGTTTTTTAAGCCACGATTATTTAAAATAATTTGGATCTCTTCATCACTATCACTGTCTATTAACTGGGATATGATGCTAAAAACGGTTGTAACTGTTTCGTTGTTCATATTAAAACAATATTGATAACGACGATGTAACTAATTCGACAAAATTTTGAAGGTTATGTTATTCTTGTTAAATTAAACACTAGGACAAGCGTTCGTAAACTACTCAACCCGATCCATCTACCGTAAAATCAGCTGACTACCAGTCGCTAAATGGTAGATACCTACCGGTATAATTTTCGTAAATGCCTTATGTTTACCTATAATAAATGGTTTTTTAACCAGCCAAGCATTTTTCGTTTCGATGTTAAAATACACAGTATTTTTGATACATTAAGCTAAAAAATACATAAAATTTCAAATTTTCTGTGTCTGTTTTGTCAAATTTATTGACAGTCGTAGTCCTACTTTGGCCCACCGCATAAAATCAATGAGTAAAGTGAGAATATGCTGTCTGGGACAAAGTAACCCGAAGTGTGGTTTATCTTTGGCCCACTTTTTCAAAAAATAATTACGCCCATTTAACGACCGCCAATCGCAATTAAAATGCTCGACAATGTTGAGGGGATATTACTTTACCAGAAAAAAATATTACAACCGCAATTAATTGGTTTAACTTAAAATTATATGAGAAAACGCAATAAAAGCAGGGCTTTTGGGCTAAAGTGACCCGTGTTTACGATACTTTTAGTGGTGGTCGTAGATAAAGAAATTTATAATTTAATAAGTACAGGCAGTAAGTTTACAAAATTCACGCAACTATCGACTACACGATGGCTGTCGAGGTATAAAGCTGTAGAAAAAATTCTCTCTCAAATGATCTTAATAATTTTAAAAAATCGATACTGTTTCATTAAAACTACGAGTATATGCAAGATAATGATTGTGATTTTGGATATGAATTTGAAATTGAATTACGTCTAGCCAATTTGTCTGTCTTGTGAAAAAGTCACAGATCTACGGAAAAAATGTAAGGAACTTTTAAAAATTCTTCTCCAAGAATTAATTAAACGAATGGCATCCCATTTAAATGTTTTTTTTTTCAAAGTGAGGAGTATCAGCCCCAAAATAATTGTAAACCCAGAAGACCCAAATTTGTTGAATTGCCGTTGGATTCTATGCCGAAGGATAAGATGAATGATATTGAAATCCAGTATAGACAATTATTAAGTGTTCAATGGGAGCAAGTGTTTGATGGGAATATACCAGAAGATGCACTAGAGTTTTGTAAAAAGTTATAACATTAAAAAATGCTGCGGGTGAATCACTATATGAAGACATTTCAATGTTTGCGTTCATCCTCTTAAGTTTACCCCCCTCAAACGCGACAGTTGAAAGGAGTTTTTCTATAATGAATGTTGTCAAGTCAAAATTACGAAATAAAATGATGTTAACTCTTTTATACTCGATAATACTTATAAGAGCTCATTTTCACCTTAATTCTCTTTGTTGCAAAACTTTTGAACCAATACATGATATGTTCCCAAGGTTTAATTTCGAATATGTACCAATTTGCAAGGTAAAATTAAACAAACGATGAAGCTAATGAAGTGGAAGAAATAATAAATGTATGTAATGATTTGTAATACATGAACCTACTATATCTTTTAATAAATGTTGCCAAGTTATTTTCATTCATTTGTTTTAATTATCATTTAATAATAATTTTGTTTCAAGTTATATTCAATTTAAATTTTGGCGCCACGCGATTTGCTTGGTTGCACTTTTGAGCGTTTTCAAAAAAAGGAGTTGGCACCACAGGTTTCTGAAATATGGTAACACTGGCTGTGTCTCCGCAGTAGGTGATTCATAGTTGCATTGAACGGATCGTTCACGTTGCCGCAGGGAAAATGGATCGCTGACTTAATTTGAAGCGCAAAATTAGTGATAATGTTAACAAGGGCGCATCATGTTCAAAACGAAATGATACTACTGATAGTAAGAAGAAGAAATATCAAAATATAACAAGGAAAATTTGTTGATGGAGTTCATATGTATAGGTCCAAAATACGAACAACAGCCACAATGTTTGTTATGCTACGAATTACTGTCCAACGAGGCTATGAAGCCGTCAAAATTGCGAAGACGTCTAGAAACTAAGTAGAGAGAATATTCCATCAAAAGCATCATTTGTTTTTAAAGTAAACAGCAGGAACTACGGACAAGCAAGACTCTGATAAAAAGGACTGCAACAATGAAAATGCCGTGAGATCTTCGTTTAAAGTTGCCCTTCTTATCGGAAAGACTGGAAAACCTCACACAATTGCTGAAGAACTGATATTGCCTGCTGCGAAAGCCATGGTTTTTGCAATGATCAGTGAAAAAGCTGCTAAGGACCTCAATTTAAGAGCATTGTCTAATGACACTGCTAAGAAACGAATTGATTGTATGTCAGCGAATATAAAATAAGAGTTGAATAGAAGAGTTCGCGAAAGCTACTATTTTAATCTCCAGCTGGGCGAAAGTACAAACGTAATCAAAAATACGTTCTAACTATGTTACGTGAGATATGAGTATGAAAGAACAATTGTCGAAGATAAGTTATTCATCTCTTCGTTGGTAGATGCTAATTTTGTAGAAGTGTTTAACAATTTAAATTTTTTTCTCACATCCAATGGAATTGACTGGTTAAAATACATAGGAATTAGCACAGATGGAGCGCGGGAAATGTCTGGAAAATTGACTGGACACAGCGCGAATTCGGCATATATCATACCATCTGTGACTTGGAATCATCACTGCATACATAAGGCGCTGCTTGCTAAAAAGATGCCAGAAGAACTGAGAAAATTATTGAATGAAGTCGTCAAAGTTGTCAATTTCATTAAAGCTAAGTCACTAAATTTAAGACTTTTGAACAGAGAGAAGATTATTTTTCATGGAGCAACAATCGCCCTTTTCATTAAGCCAGCATTTGAATGATTTTTATGGTTATCCAAATTGACATATCTGTCGGATATCTTCTCCCATTTAAATATACTCAACTTAAGTCTTCAAGCAGAACATTTAACCATTTTTCAAGTTGAAGATGAGATTGAAGCACTGATCAAAAAGTTGGTATTAAGTTATTAATCGCTTATCAAACCAAAACTACGGCTCATTTCCAAACCTCAGGAGCTTTCTTGAATCTGCTGAGGAAGAATTATCTGACGAGGTGTCAGAAAGTTTCATAAGCAAGATTTGTGACGTAGTTTTCGTGATTATTTTCCTGTTCCAGATGACAGCAAAAACTGGATTCGAGATCCGTTTAGTATAAATATTTACGAAGTTAACGGATTAGCCACAGTAGAAGAAAACAGCTTGATATAAATCTCGACGAACAATGCTATGAAATTACAATTCAGGCAAAAAACTCTTCCAGATTTCTGGTGAACTCATTTATGGCCAATGGTGCACCATTGCCTAATAATTTTTTTTAGGCAACTATTCATTTACAGCCATAAAATTTTATATCGTATTTACCTAAGGTAGAGGCATAATTTAGCTATTTTTTTCATTTTCCTTAGGATGCTTTTGACATAATGATAATTACTTAATAATAGGAAATTTTGGGTTTCGCGCATTGAAAAAAAAAATTTTTTTTCTGAATCTGCTACATTTTATTTTCTTTTTTGTAGATGGATTTTTACCATCACAAATATCAGTGTACTACCATCAAATCAGCAATTTCAACCAATTTCAATATTTGCTCGACAAAATATCCTGTCGAACGATTGGTGCGTATACGCACCATTGGCCAGATCAGGGTAGTTGTTAATTCTTGCACGCTGGAACTTGCGCAGATTGTTTCCGGTTGACCTGCATACTATTTTCCGCAGTTAGTTCAGTCTGTACAGTTGAATGGTGCAGTGCATATGTGAGGTTAGTTTTTATTGTTTATTTATAGTCAAGTGACGATGGCTTCCAGAAAGTATTTGACTCAAAGAGAATTGGAGTCGGCTTTAGAGGATGTGTTACAAGAACTAGAAGATGAACTTTTATTACAATTACTGTTACAGAACATTTTTGATAATGTAAGTAAATTGTTTTAGATACTGTTGATGCGATATATACAGGGTGTTTCATTAATAATTGGAAATATTTTAACTGTAGAATCCTGGGCTCAAAATATTAATATTTAACTAAAATCACCTAGATAAAATATGGATCCTTACTGAGATATAGGATGTTTTATTTAAAAATTTAAAAGTGATTTTTTTCCATTACTTTAAAACTAATCGACGTATCCGTATCATATTTGGCAGGAAGCGTAGACACTGTAAACGATGCTAAACTATGTTAAATAAACGTTTCTGGCTACTACCAGAGGCGTACGACAGGGGCAAGTGATTGGTTGACCCTTCCCAAATTCTACGCCACTGGCGGAATTGCCATTTTAGCACACTTTTTCGATTCTCCAATACTTTCTACATAAATAACATACTCTTTCTTCGTAATGATAAAGTCATTATTTATCGAGATATTTAAAGTTAAACATAAAGCTGAACAGTTATTTTGATTTTAATGTGTATTAATTATGTGGGTGTTTTTTGTCAGAAGATTGCATTTATTACGCCAATTAAAATTTTAATCTGTATTAACAAAAAATCGCTCGTTAACTCACAAGAAATAAATAATCGTCAAGAACTATAGCAGCAAATAGTAAATTCCGCTAATTTTATTGCCAATCAGCCAAACATATTTTTTAAAGTTAGAAGATCGTTTAGGAAAAGAATTGATAAACTTATTGAGGTAAACGGGAGTCACACTGAACATTTATTATAAAAGGTTTTTGATATTTTCATGTTATTAAAATTGTTCTTTTATTTAGATTAGGTATAACAAAATGGTTCTTTTCAGAACCACAATTTGTTTTTATGTTGAATGCATCTATGTATTCGTTTCAATAAATTTCATTAAACAACATTATGTTTTTTTGTTAATACGGATTAAAGTTTCATTTGCGTAATAAATGCAATCTTATAACAAAAAACACCGACATAATTAATACACATTAAAATCAAAATAACTGTTCAGCTTTATGTTTAACTTTAAATATCTCGAAAAATAATGACTTTATCATTACGAAGAAAGAGTATGTTATTTATGTAGAAAGTATTGGAGAATCGAAAAAGTGTGCTAAAATGGCAATTCCGCCAGTGGCGTAGAATTTGGGAAGGGTCAACCAATCACTTGCCCCTGTCGTACGCCTCTGGTAGTAACCACAAGCGTTTATTTAACATAATTTAGCATGGTTTACAGTGTCTACACTTCCTGCCAAATATGATACGGATATGTCGAATAGTTTTACAGTAATGTAGCAAAATCATTTTTAAATTTTTAAATAAAACACCCTATATCTCAGTAAGGAACCACATTTTATCTAAGTGATTTGGGTTAAATATTAATATTTTCAGCCCAGGATTCTACAGTTAAAATATTTCCAATTATTAATGAAACACCCTGTATATTCCTCCAGAGGTAGACGACCTTACAGACGAAGAAAACATCGACGACGATCTGCTAAACAAAGAATATCTTCCAAATGAGGTAGAGTAGCGGGTACGTTAGAAGTACGTACGAATAATGCAAATTATGATTTTGACGACTCGGACGACGAAACACTTGCAATAAAAAGGCAGAAGCTTGTAAAAAATATGAAGGCAAAGACGCCAGTACCGATTTGGACAAAGGGCGAGACTAGGTACGAGAAGTTACCACAGTCGAAAGAAACCAGTTGCCATGAAGACATAAAAGCTAACTTGGGCGAGAAAACTCCATTAGAAATATTTTACTTATTTTACAACGATGAAGTTTTATCCACAATAAATTGTGAATTATTCCCTCAAATACGCTAATGAGAATAATCGCCACGATTTTTAATTTGGTGTAGCAGATCTCAAGCGTTTCCTGGGGATATTGATACTATACGGCTATCACACACTGATTTATACTGGTCTAAAGACGAAGACAAGGGTTTGGACTTAGTACGTGGTTATATGAGTCGCAACAAATTTCGAAATATAAAAAGAAATCTGCATTTGTCGAATAACTCACAATTAGACAAATCCGACAAATTTTCTAAACTTCGCCCCATTTTTGATATTATCAACAAGAAAAACATGCAATTTGGTATATTTTCTCATAATCTTTCGATAGACGAACAAATGGTGCCCTATTTCGGCAGGCATTCCTGCAAAATGTTCATAAAGGGAAAACCGGTGACGTTCGGATTTAAAATTTGGTGCCTAACCTGTGCAGATGGCTATTTGTTTCACTTTATGCCGTATAGGGGAGATGATGCATCCAAAGAAAAATCAGAACTTGGTTTAGGAGGTCAAATCGTTGTAGATTTGCTAACAATAGTAGAAAATCCAGAAAAATCATCGTATTCTCTTCGACATTTTTTTCCTCTTACAAACTCTTAACGTTCTTAGATCAAAAGGCCTTTTATGCAACGGGTACAATAAGAGATAACCGAACCAATAAATGTCCACTACAAAACGTAAAAATTATATCAAAAAGGGAACGAGGTAGTCATGATTCTTCCTTCGATGAAGTTTCCAAAGTGTCACTAAAAATATGGAATGACAACGCAGTCGCCACGACGATTAGTAACAATTTTACGATCGAACCATTGTCCAACACAAAAAGATACAATCGCAAAGAAAGAAAAGATATCTTGATTCCCCAGCCATATGTAATTGCAATATACAGTGTGCACCAGTTAAATGGAATAATTCAATATCTCCATATTTTGACACTTGTCACTGATATGCCGAAACACGTCAATCGATTTTGATTGTAGTGGATATTTACGGCCTATTGGTTGCATTAATGGCTCATTAGAAAGGCGAGAATTTTTTCTTCTACCGATAGTTAGTAGAGTTTCGCCTCTGGCGTGGTTAACACGTTGAGTTACCGTGCTCTTTGCTTTTTCCTCCTGATGAAGCCCCTTACGAAAGTGGGCGAAACGTTGAATTCTTCGATCTCAATCATGACACGGTCCAATCCCGGAAGTCGTTTGTTACTTAATGACAATGGCCGTGAAAGCCTAAAAAATCACGTGTTAGTTTGGTTTAATGCGCCGTTGGGAAAGTGTCAAGTTATAAGACAATTAGGTAAGTGGGGTCTCGCGAATTACATATATAAAAACTGCTTAGTTATAATAGATATGATTTATCTGCTTCCTGTTGATTAGCGCTATGAATGCTTAGATGCCACTTTGCGAGTCTGCATTCTCGCCTTTTAATAATATCTTATTCAGTCTTAAGCCGAATGTACTAGTTAGTAGATCGTTCTGTTTAAGCTCCGCTTTTATGTGTATGAAAGAAAACAATAAAGTTTTTTTTCGATTTGGGCGTTACCAAACATATCACTGGCGCAGTCGTTCGCATATATAGAGAGGGCACTAAACAAATTTTCGAACATTAAAATTTGTAGTGCACTTCGAACTTTCTATATATTCAAGCTACAGAAACCAACAATCCCTAAGAGATCCTGAACCCTTGGTGGAAAACAAACATCGCGGAAGCCAAACGGAAGGAAACCCGCCTGGAAACAGTCGATTCCGTCATCAAGGACAAAAATCGCCAACGGTGAGAATCGCTGGTTCCTGCAACCTATAACGTCTATCGCAGACACCTGGCTATCGGAGCCCCCTGACTATCGGAGTCGTTGGAAGATGCAGTTCTACGCATCGTAAGTAAAATTTAAAATTTATAAGTGAAAGTGCAACGAATCGCTTTTTATATTAAACAATTTAAACCCTACTACTATTATTAGCTTTAAGCAATTAGTTTTAAGATCAGGTAGGTGCAAAGAGACGAGGACTCGGCGCATACACTAGGTGTGCTTAATTCTGCCAGCTGACTTTGTACCTATGCGTAGGCACCCTGAATTAGGTTAATTTTAAGGCCCTACTAACAACAAATTCCCCCTTAAAACAAAGTGCAACACTCACAGGGCGTATGAATAGTTCAGATTCGGAATCTTCAGAATCCGAAAGCGAACAAATAGAACAAATAAATACTACTAGGCGTATTGAAAATAATTTACGCCCATCCATCTTAAACATGTCTTTAGAAAATCAAAGTGGCGTACAACAAGCCTCACAACAACCAATTTTGGTAAATTATCCTTCAGGATTTCATATGTCAATATTAAATGAAATCCCACGATATGACGACAATCCTATTGAACTCAGTGAGTAGATCCGAGCCGCAGAGGACATTTTTGGCCAATTTTATCAGACAAACGACGCTAACGCGTATATCAATAAACTTCTCTTATCTGCCGCCCGAAACAGATTAAAAGGATCAGCTTTAGAAGTGGTCACCGGACAGACAATTCTATCATGGATCGACCAAAAAACCATTCGAATCGAAAATTTCGGAGATGAACGTTCAGAATTAAATCTAGTTATCGATCTGACAAGACTTAGGCAAATTTTTAAGGAACATTCTGTTGATTTCTACAACAGATGTCGCTCTTTATTAGCAATTCTAAATTCAAAGATATCCCTTTCAACTGATGCACAGGCTATTAAAGATTATCGCATAACCAACGCGAAAGCTTTAACATTAAAATAATTTACTGGTGGACTCATGGATCCACTTGGACCTTTCATAAGATCACGAGCCCCCCGTACACTAGAAAATGCCTTAACTATTGTTAAAGAAAAATTGCATGTTAGATATTTCCAAAATTCACAAAATAAACCCCAAATTTTATTACAACAACCAACAAAAACCATTCAGAAACCTCACTTTTCAACCCAGCAAAATTATTCTCCACGATTTCAACCTAATGTTACACCCGTAACGCAATTAAACCCTAATCAACCTCCAACTCAATCTTTTGGCTACCAAAGACCAATCTCATCTAATCGTAACGTATTTCGCACCAAAGAAAAATTTTCAACCCACACATAAACCTGAACCCATGGAAACCTCAACAATCCAGAAGCGCCCAGCTTCACAACAAATAGGAAACTTTAAAAGCCAAAGACCATTTAACCAATTTCCCCCTTTTAATCGAACTTTTCAAAACCAAAACAATTTCCAACAGAAAAATAATTCCCCAAATTTCCCATCTCAGTAATGCACGACATGAATGCGGAATTCCAACAAGATCCTCACGAAGTACTTAGCCACCCAGAAGAAATTTAAATGTTCCAATACAAAATGACAATAATTTCGAATCACATTAGGCAACGTTAGACCCAACTACAGATTTTTTCAGTCTGCCCGACGCGGACTCTGACAATGAAGACCTTGACGAACCTGTAAATTTTTGTTAATGGCCTCCGTAGAACACTTCTCTATAAACCCTAAATCAAACCTAATATTTATAATACTTCCACAAACCAACGAAAAACTCATAATTGACACTGGATCATCAAAAACAATAATATCCCGCGAATTTGTTTTTAAAAATTTCCCAGATTCTGTTTATCAACACAACTTTGAAATTACAACCTCTCATGGCACCTCTAAACATAATCTAGTCGCCGAAATTCCTCTACCTACACTTTTTCAAAAACCTGGTAACCATCAAGTTTACCTTTATAACTTCCATGACGAATATGTAGGCCTCATAGGATCAGACCTATTGGCCACCCTTCCAGCTAACATTGATTACAAATGGATGCATATACAAACCGAAAATACTACCGTACCATTCTTTTATAACCCATCCATAACAAAACAACGACAAAAACGAAACGAATTTAACTTCTTAAAATTTAAAAATACTGAAAATTTGCTGTACCAAAAAACAATTTTACCCCGTACCGAAACGACTATTAGATTACCAGCCATTGGACAAAATGGAAATAAATTATGTCCAAAAATAAAAATTTCTGATACTTTAACCATACCCCCCGGTATAGTACATTTGCACAACAATTGGTTCACAACAACTATATTAAATGTGTCCGAAAAAGAACAATCCATATACATAGACACCACTTTATATTTAGAATTTCAAATTCAAGACACTGAAACGATATCAATTAATAACCACAATTTTTCCTTTAGTATCGAAAATACCGGGACCTCAAAAAAACAAATTTTGGAACAAAATTTAAAAACAAATCTACGTTTAGATCATTTAAACGAAGAAGAACAAACACTCCTGAAAAACCTTTGTTTCGAATACAAAGACATTTTCTATACTCCAGAATTACCTTTGACTTGTACTAATTTGACTCAACATCATATTCGAAAGAAAACTAACAACCACATTTTCACTAAAGCTTATAGATACCCACATTGTTATAGAGCCGAAGTTAAAACACAGATAAACAAAATGTTAAAAGAAGATATCATAGAACCATCAGAATCACCTTACAATTTCCCCATTTGGGTGGTACCCAAGAAAAAGGATGCCTCCGACAAACAAAAATTCCGTATAGTAATTGACTATAGGAAATTAAATGCTGTAACCATTGAAGATAAACACCCTCTCCCAAATATAGAAACTGTACTCGATACTTTAGGACGAGCACAATATTTCTCGACCCTAAACCTCGCAAGCGGTTTTCACCAAATTAAAATCAAACCAGAAGACAGAGAGAAAACGGCCTTTTCAACCGAAGAAGGCCATTACCAATTCAAAAGAATGCCTTCAAATTAAAAAAATTCCCAAGTTGCCTTCCAAAGAGCCATTAATACTGCCCTATTAGGCCTAACACCCCAACAATGTCTTGTATACCTAGATGATGTTATAATATTTTCGACTTCCCTACAAGAACATTTAAATAGATTAAGAAACGTATTTCAAAGATGCCGTAACACAAATCTAAAAATTCAACTTGACAAGTTAGAATTGTAGCATAAATCGATAAATTACTTAGGTCATATTATTACTCCCGACGGAATTAAACCAAATCCCGACAAAATTCATGCTATCGCGAACTTTCCTCTCCCCAAAACTCGTACAGAAATTAAATCATTTCTTGGACTTTTCGGTTACTATAGACAATTTGTAAAAGACTTTGCTAAATTACCGAACGTTGATTAGCGCTATCAATGCTTAGATGCAACTTTGCGAGTCTGCATTCTCGCCTTTTAATAATATCTTATTCAGTCTTAAGCCGAATGTACTAGTTAGTAGATCGTTCTGTTTAAGCTCCGCTTTTATGTGTGAGAAAGAAAACAATAAAGTTTTTTTTCGATTTGGGCGTTACCAAACATATCACTCGCGACGACCCCGAATCGGCATTAAGTTGAAACAATAAAGAAGCCGACCTGCGATTGACTAATTAAAATAATTGATGGTAGTAAAAAAATCGCAGATCAACCCCCCCTACCGTTTATACACCACGGCAGCTCTAAAAAACTCTTTACTCACCGCAATGGCCCTAGCTAACTCAAATATCGGCGGCCTTAGATCGTAGGTTCAAATCATCAGCTATGTACCCTGGAATGTCTTCAAAAAAGGAAAGGAAATGGAAATGGGCGCCATAAATCAAAAGATTTCAAATAATAAGAAAAATAAACTACAAGTGACTAGCGTTTAATTAATAAGCAATAAAAAAAGACTTGTAGTGTCAGTAATAAATTATCAGAATAATTAAAATGCAAACAATTTTATAGCAACATTGTGTACGTGAACTGAAAGTTGCGACACGCATAAAATTTAAAACCCCTTTCGGGTTATTTTAATATCTTTAAATTCAAATTATTCATGGGATATGCATACCTCAATCATTTAATAATACCTTCTGTTTAGGCTATTGAAATAAAAAAGCGTGACTGTACCTTTTACAGAGGGTCGAAATACACATCAAAATAGCAACTTTAAATACAGCATAATTAAATATAAGCATAAAAATTTAAATATTAAAATAAGAGTATGTATGAAATTGAATGTTACATTACATGTTAATAATTGCGGAACGTATGCATTTCAATTTTAAATATTTACGGTTTTAAAATGTAAAATACAGGTATTGAAGATACGATATATCTCGGAATAGCACCAACTAACCTCGCTTCACCAACGTGCAAAAACGGCTAACAGGCGAACGCCGGCTGGAGGTTGCTACACCCTGTTGTTTAAAATAAGTTGGTCGTGATCTGCTACCATAATGGAATACAGCAAAAGCACCATCGAACGGCAGCAACTAAGCAAAGCGCCAGCAGGTGTTGAAAGTGCGATAAGGCTTGGCCTCCGAGAAAAACTCGTGTATGAAACTGGTAATTAAGAGCTAAGGAAAATATAATTACTATGGAGATAATAAGACAGAAAAGCGCAATCGTACCTGATCATAATCAGCCCTTAGAAACACACTGCTCATTGAAATTGGTTGAGCGCACGTAATTTGACATAATTAAAATCAAACCTCAGCCGCGCCGGCATCGGCGGGCTCAAGCGAAGACAGCAAGTGCCAGGTACGAAAATTTCGAGCCCACAGGAAGACTCGGACTCTGATAAGAGGAGGTCGAGAGGGCATCGTGCAAACGAAAAGAACTTGATACAGGCACAAAATGCGTTTGTTTGGAAAATTGAAGAATTTGAAATGCAAAAGGATTTATAATTCAACTAAAAATATACAGGTTAAGCCTGAAATACTTGGATAAATGGTGAAAGTATTAGGCTAAGCCAAAAAATTGTTTCAAGGTGGTACCAAATTTCATATTAAAAATTAAATATTTTTTACAGATTTTGGTTAATATGGACTTTTCAAAAAGACGTAAACCACTAACACAACGAGAGCATAAAGCGCTAATAAATATTTAAATTTAGGGAGTTCGGTCTCGGAACTGGAATTCGAAAATTTTACAGAATCAGATTAATGCAACGTAGAGATAGAGAGTGAAGAAGATTCAGATCAAGAACCAAGACCACAAGACACTGTTCAAGATATCGAAACGCCAAAAGAAAAATTGCTCGTGCCATCGTTTTTTTCTGTTGCAATTAAGCGACGACCTTGCTAAAAACAATATGCAAAAAATAAGAGCCGAATACAAAAATTACAAGGTAAATGTTCGAAGAGCCTTACAAAATTGTTGAATTTTATCCGAAAACCTACCAAGCAGAGATAAACTTCAACTAGAACTAGGGGCCAGAAAACATGCTAGATGTTACCAGTGTCTACGTAAATGTGACAAACAAATCAACACGAGATGTGACATTTATAAAAAGTTTGTGTGTGCAATCCATAGAAAAAAAGAACAAAAATCGGTTTGCTCAATGTGCAGTTCAGATTAGGTAATACTTTTTGTTAAAATACATATTTAGATTCGTCTATACTTTGATTTTGTTTTTAACGTAAGATACTGTTTTTTTAGTGTTTATGAAGATTTAAATACATGTTATTTCATCAAAATCTATGATTGTGTTTTATCTTTAAAAATAACCTATAAATGCGTGCTCAGACATTTGTTTGTTATGGGGTCCTTTGGAGACCCCGATCCGGCATGTACGTTGATGCCATTAGCACCGACATTTAAAGGTTAAACCAAATATTATTAAACTTGTCGCCGAGATGCAATACCAACCTTCTCATTAACCCTTATGTGGCGGCAAAAATAATACAACGTACATAGCGGGAGGTGGTACCTGGGTACCACTGTGTATCTTGAATGGTGTAGCGTGGATTGTTGTATGTTTGTGCGCCTGTGCGAGTATAACAACGGTTGACTGGTTGTTTTAGTGATGGGCAGAATCGAATACTTTCAAGGATCGAGAACTCGGTATTCGAATACTCGGAGGAATCGAAAATTTTACTCGAATTCATCACTCGAATGCGCGCGCAGAAATTGCGACGTATTTCTGAGAACTGAGTCTGGAGTATTCAAATCCCCACACAGGCACAGTTCTCGAATTCTCATTTTTTGCATTTTAGACTGTTCGTGTAAGTTCGCTGTTCGCCGGTTCGCCCGCCCCTTAATTCTCACATCTCAAATCTGCAAGGTGTAAATCCAAATTTCAGTTGTCAGTTCTCATTTGCGTGTGTTTTTCTAGTTAAAGTGTTGGTGTTGGTCTTGGTTTTCTTTAAATTAATAATCAATTAAAAAATAACATGAGGCCCGGAGCAAAAAAGTCGGAATGCTGGCAATATTTTAAAATGTCTAATGATAGTAAATTTGTTACCTGCCAAATTTGTAAAAAAGATTTAAAGTATTTTGGGAACACTACAAATTTAAATTTACATTTAAAAAGGATGCACCCTACATATTCAAATAAGCATCCCCCTACGCCCGAAAATGAAGAAACTAATGTCGAATTAGTTTATCCAGTTCCTGGCACCTCATCACAAGATATCAGTGTAAATGGAAAGGAAATTAATAAAAATTTAAGCGAGATAATTGCACCACCACCTGCAAGACGACGTCAAAATCGCCAACTTAGACTTTTTGGTGCAAATACAACCGAATTGTCTGATGCGAAAAAACAAGAAATTGACCTCTGCATTTTAAAAATGATTGTCACTGACTACCAACCGTTGTCAATAGTAGAAAACATCGGCTTCTTGGAATATACCAAAAAATTGAATCCCTTGTATAAAACACCAAGCAGAAAACTATTAACATCAAAGTTATTGCCAGAATTTTATAATGAAGGTAAAGCAAAAGTTACTTCCTTGTTAAATTCCAATGAAGTTCAAAACGTAGCTGTAACTACAGATATGTGGTCATCGGACAGTAATAGGTCATACATTACAGTTACATGTCATTTTATTCATCAGGATAAATTATTCTCTCCAGTTCTAGCCACAAATGAAGTCTCTGAAGCTCACACTGGAAAAAATATTGCAGCAGTACTTTTATCAATTTTTGAAGAGTGGAAAATATCAGATAAAGTGGTAACAGTAGTATCTGATAACGCTGCAAATATTAAAAATGCAATAAATGAACATTTATTAAAACATTATCATCCCTGTGTCGCCCATACATTAAATTTAAGTGTAAATGATTCACTCGACAAAAATGACAACTTACAAGAGTTGCTGACAAAATATAAAAATTTGGTGTCTCATTTTAAACATAGCATAGTTGCATCAACCAAACTGCGAGAAATTCACGATCAAATGAATTTGCCACTACTTAAAGTGAAACAAGATGTAGCGACAAGATGGAATTCCAGCCTAATTATGATAGAACGCCTGTTAAAAATAAAGAACCCACTCTCGGTTGCTGTTGCAAATCTGCCAAACGCACCTATGTTTTTAGACGCTTCCGAATGGAATATTATCACAGACTGCATTTCAATTTTAAAACCCGTAGAATTACTGACAATTCAGTTATCTGGAGAAAAGTATCCTACGATATCGATGATTGTACCGCTAATAAGAGGCCTTCAGTTTGCGATAAAAAATATAACACCGGAAACAGAAACTGGGGAACTTTAAAAAAAAACATTCCTGGATGTAATTGGAAGGCGTTTGGGCACCTTGGAGACCAATAAAATAATCGCTAAGGCAACATTCTTAGACCCACGTTTTAAAAAACTAGCATTTGGTCTAGAAGAAAATGGAAATAATGCTCAAAAATGGATCTTTGAGGAACTTACTAGCAAGCTCAACGAACAAAATAACAAAAATGTAGTAGAAGATCTGCTTCCACATACATCTGCTTCTGTTAGTACTGGTTCAATAGAAGCAGATAACTCTCTCTCTCTGGTCGCATTTTGATTCCAAACTGTCGAAAGTAAAAACAATAATTACTCCAACTACCACTGCAACTTTAATCTTGCGGCAGTATTTGAAAATGCCTTACTTAGAGAGGTCGAAAAATCCTCTAGAATTTTGGAAAGCTCAAAAAAATTGTTTTCCGGAACTTTATCAGTTGCAATTAAAATATCTGTGCATTCCTGGAACTTCTGTACCGTCAGAACGAGTCTTTTCCAAAACTGGACAATTGACTAATGTTCGTAGAAATCGCTTGGCGCCAAACGTTTTAAATCAAATAATATTTTTAAATAGTCATTTAAGAGATTAGTTTATAATGTAATATATATAACGTATTTAGATAATACAGTATTACCTAAATAGGCTACCTTATAATTTTTGTTTTGAATTTTTGATAATTTTTTATTTACATGTTTTATATTGTTTAAGAGTTTTAATTTCAGTTCCTGCAATTCTAGTCTAAGTTAACTTTCGTATCTTTTAATGTTTATTTTCTTTAAAAGTTGTACTCATATTTATTTGTATTTTGTAATGTTTTTGAATTAATTTGCAATAAAGCAATGTTGTTTCGTATATGGAGAAAGAGGCAATTTAAATCAAATGCACACACCATGTATTTCTAGAATTCGTCCATATGCGAGTGCGAGTTCCACTTTGTTTTCGGATACCTGATTACTGACATTTCCCGACCATACAAAACCGGTTTCTGAGCTTCGCGCCACTCGGCATAAGCGAATAGTCATTCGTATCATTTGTCTGCATGCGAGTACGCGCGACATTTACTATTCGAAACCAATTTTCGAGAACTGCGCATTCGCGCTACTTCGTACAAGTGAGTCCGAGATCCGAGTACAAACATTCGAATCCTTTGCGCTGTTCTCGAGACCACTCGAGAACTTTTAAGAATCGAATAGTACGACATTTTGCTTTCGAATACTCCCATCACTAGGTTGTTTTGTGTCCAGTCATCTCTCACCTATGGTCCAGTTTGCGTTGTGCTCTTGTGAAATTGTGATCAGTTTAGTTCAATTGTGAAAAAGAATGTCTACTACTCGTGGTAATATTGCTGGTGCATCTGGTGGCCGAAAATGTAGTAGTACAGCTTCTGGAAGCAATGAAGCATCGAGTAGCGGAGTTTTAGAAAATGGTTATAAGCCACCATATAATTCCAGGGGATATTTGGACTTAGATAAGTATGTTGCTTTGTTTTTGTATTCGTTATACATATTCTTATAGTAATGAATGGTTTTCGATATAGAATGACAGCGGAAGATGTAGCAATGTTGTGTGAAATGTCTGACGAGGAATTTAATGATCCATTTGAAGATGATAACGACGAGGATTATGTGCCACCAGCAAATGATGAAGAATCAGATGTAGAAGATGTTTGCACTGGAGAGCGTGTTCCTATCGAAACAGAAGTAGAGATCAACAGCGACGACGACGAGGAATTTATTACAGAGGCAGAGACTACTACAGCGCCACCACCTGCTGATGTTTATCGTAGTAGTGATTCAACTATCTGGAACAAGACCCCATTACCCTCGTCTCAAACCCGGTCGTATAATATCATTCGAGAATCAGGTAATGGGTTTTTTATTTTCTCTTTCTGGTTCTATTCCAATCTCCTGTGTATAAATTTTAGGAGGTCCGAGTAGAGTAACCGCTTTGTATACACGCAAAGACACGTTCAATGCTTTAGTGACACCTGAAATGAAATTGATTATCATACGGCAAACGAACCGTAAAGCCAATCAAGTTTATTATGATTTCAATAGAAACTCGAATTCGGTACAAAAAGTGTGGAAGAGTATTACAGATGAGGAGCTTGATGCTTTCTTAGGTATACTACTAATGGCAGGCGTTCATAAATCCAATACTGAACATATTGATGAATTGTGGAGATCAGATGCCTTACCATTATATAAAGCGCAATGAGTAGAGACCGCTTCAAGCAGATTCTTCGCTTCATTAGATTCGATAACCCTATAACACGGCCAGCCAGACTTGAAACTGATAAATCTGCCGCCAGCGACATTTGGCTGATGCTAAACGAAAATCTATTAAAATATTATAAGCGGCATGAACACCTAACTGTCGATGAGCAACTCTATCCCTATCGGGGACGAACTAAATTCACCCAATACATTCCCTCAAAACCAGCGAAGTATGGCATAAAAGTATTCTGGGTTTGTGATGCTACAACTTTTTATCCGTGCCAAGGTTCAATTTACACTGTAAAATTAGCGGGCAATGAGCGACAGGTAAACATTGGCGAAAAAACTGTAATGCATTTATGTCGGCGTTACAAAGGTTCAGGCCGCAATATCACTACCGACAATTTCTTCACATCACTGCCTTTTGCTCGCGTGCTGAAATCAGATGGACTCACTCTAGTTGGCACATTTAGGAAAAACAAACCCTATATTCCCAAGGACCTTTTAGCAAAAAAGAAGCGACCGCTTTTTTCAACGAATTTTGCTTTCAACACAGATGCCATGCTGTGCTCATATGATTCAAAAGTAAACAACGATGCACTCTACAAATGCAATTGATGATACCCTGAAGCAAAAGCCGGAAGTAGTCAGGTTTTATAACAAAACGAAGTCAGGTGTCGACGTTATGGATAAAATGCTGGGAACATACACAAGCAAGAGGCGAACAAGCCGTTGGCCATTGGCCTTTTTTTTTCAATGTATTAGATGTAGCAGCTCTGGCTGCCTACGTTGTCTATACTGAAAACAATCCCGAGGTGTATCAGAACACTAGCAAGAGGAGGAATTTCCTAAAACACTTAGCTCGTGATCTGTGCTTGCCTGCTGTGCTCCAAAGAAGCGACAATCCCATGATATTACGAAACCAGCTTACGAAAAACGCTATTGAATGTGTTCTAGGAATTTCCCTGGAAGCTCCTCATAATTCCAGTCCTGTGCCCGACCGGAATTCCTCTGGACGCATTGCAGTAACGGGCATTTGCAAAATGTGTTATCGCAGCGACAAAAAAATTAAAAGAAAAACCCGTAAGAAGTGCAGTATTTGTGCCTTCAGCACACGGATCAGAAAGTAAAATGTCTGCAATGCCAGGATAAATAATAGCTATTCATTATATTTGATATTTTCTAACATTTGAAACAAAAATAACAATAAACATATACAAATATTGAAAACACTGCTATTTTCTTTGTGTTTTTTAGTACAAAATATACAGTGGTACCCAGGTACCACCGTCCGCCAGAATGTGTTGATTTTGTTTTCAACTCCAAAGAAACCCGACACTCCATACCTCCCAATATATGAAATCTTCAAAATATACTTAAAATTATATACTTAGAGATGTCCTAGAAGCTCAAATTGATTCGTCCTCCCAAAAATGGAATATTCCATATTTTATACCCTAAAAGTACCCGGGTACCACATTCAGCCACATAAGGGTTAATAATATTAGAAAGTGAAATGCGGTTTTTCTATTTTTTTATTACTTGTTATATCTTTTGATTCCTATGTGAATTACACCAATAAAAATATTTGTATGTCTAGTACAGCAGTTCCCAACCGGTGGGTCGCGACCCACAAGCCTTAGCTTTTTTGGGGGGTCGCCTTAATGTTAATAATTTATTTATGCTTGGCAACACGAGATATGCGACGTAATCAGTGGGCGGCCGGCGCCCGCACCTCTTCTTATGCCTGGAGAAATTGCAAAAACCCTCATCAAACCATGTTTATTAAAGTCGGTCAAGCTAGTTCTTGGAGAAGCGAGTCATATTAAAATGCGTAATATATCCTTGTCTAACAACACAATTCAGAGACGCATTTCAGACATGTCCTTAGATGTGATGAACAAATTTTATCTGAACTAAAGGCATCACCTGTCTTTTCCTTTCAACTTGACGAATCAACCGATGTTAGTGCATGTTCCCAATTACTCGTTTTCGTGAGATATATTCACTTGGAAGACATCAAAGAAGAGTTTCTGTTTTGTAGAGCACTAAAAACTACTACGAAAGGTGAAGACGTCATGGAGATGATAAGTTCATTCTTTGAAAGTAATGGCTTACAATGGAAAAACTTGTGTGGAGTGTGTACCGATGGAGCACCAGCCATGCTTGGATCGAGGTCGGGCTTTCAGTTAAAAGTTAAAGAGCTTGCACCCCAAGCAAAGGGATTACACTGCATGATTCACCGATTTGCCCTTGCTACCAAGACTCTTCCAAAGCCTTTGCAAGAAGTACTCGACTCTTTGGTGACCATTGTCAATTACATAAAATCTAGTGTTCTCAATACTCGTCTGTTCAAAGAGCTATGCAAAAACTTGAACTCTGATCACGAAGTTCTTCTTTTCTACACTGCTGTGCGTTGGTTATCAAAAGGAAATGTTGTTGGCCGAGTTTTTGAAATGGAAAACGAAATAAAACAGTTCTTAGAACTAAAAGGAAAACATGACTTTTTAGCACACTTTAATGATGAGACCTGGATTCAAAGAGCCGCTTATTTATCTGATATATTAAATCAGCTAAACAAGCTAAATTTGAAACTGCAGCGTAAAGAAACGCACATTATTCAATTCAGAGATAATATCCAGGCGTTCGCATTAAAGCTGCAAAACTGGCGCCGTAAAGGAAATCTTGGAAACTTTGCCATGTTTGAACATCTTTGCACCAAGACTGAAGAATCGGAGACAGGAATTGTAGAAAATCTAAGAGAGGAAGTTAATAAGCACCTTGAAGCCCTTGAATCTGATATCCAACGGTATTTCCCAGAGTTATCTGAAGAAGAAGCTACGTTAGTTCGAAACCCATTTCGTGTATCTTTGGATGTTACCGACATTCCCGATGAAATTCAGAATGAATTTTTGGAGCTACAAAATGACTCTTCAGCACGCGACATCTTTGCGAAAAAATCGTTACCTTACTTTTGGTGTGCTATGCGCAATTCGTATCCTAAAGTTTCCATGCTTTCTTTTCGATAATTAGTGCCATTTGCTTCTACTTACCTCTGCGAAAGTGGATTTTCAACTCTTCTTCAGATCAAGACAAAAGCCAGGAATAAGCTGGATGTTTAAGATGACATGAGATTGGCCTTGACAAAAACTCAACCAAGAATTATAACGCTTGTTAAGCAGATGCAAACTCAATCATCACATTAATCATTAATAATTAATACTTAATAAAAAATAGCATCACTATTGTTCAGTCCTAAAATATATTTTGTCAAACTTTTTATTTTTTGTTTTATTGATCAAAAATGACGGATGCGAAAGGGGGGTCGCGAACATTTTAAAAAAACTAAAAAGGGTCGCCATTAAAAAAAGGTTGGGAACCACTGGTCTAGTGTGTATTCATTTAATTACTTGCTTCTAAAAGTTTCTCAAACCAATTTAAAGAAAAATGTTTTCATGGGCGCAAATTAATAGATTGAGGACCCGATGCTAAAACGGGCCCTTCACGCTACGATTTTAGCGAGTTTTGAACTGTACAGTTCATCGGTTCAGTCGAACACTCACTATGAAGTGGTCGATTCGATTCGAATCGCGCCTTTCCTGTGAGATCTGCGGTCTTTCAACATTCTGAATATTTTTAACTGCGCAGGCCACAGTTTGTTAGAACTATTTGTCAAGCTTAGCTATTTCCTCAGATTTTAATATCCTTTTCGAGTCATGTAGTAAAAATACGTAATTTAGCGGTAATGTTACCAAACCTTCATTCTGCAGATATTTATTTCCGCGTAGTCGAGTTCAAATATTAACTCATTGCCGATTCAGGTTTATTTTGGCGTAGGTTACAATTCAAGCTTTGTTCCCTTCTGTCCGTAAAGCGTAAAGCAGTCTTAGGTTACCGAATTCCTTGTACCTATTTGTTGTTGTACAAGCCTGCCTTAAAACTTTCCGCGTAAAACGTGTATGAATACTGCCGTGCAGTCCTTTTAATCGAGTTTCATTTATGAATGTATCCTTTGTTGTTTTGCGAGCAAAACAGGCTCCAGCTTATCAATTTCTACGTATCCGTTATCTTCAAGGTTCCCTGCGAGTTTCGTATAAACTGTAGTCAGTTCGATTTAGTTCGTTGTAAAGTTCCGCACCACTTCTCGCTCTTTATTTAAGTGAGATAAGGACGGAGCGTAGTTACGCGCTTGCGTCAACGCAGTTGCATTTCGAATCCGTGACTTAAGCGTCACTTCCTAGCGGTCCTTGAATTAGAACAAACGTACTTGATTTTTAGCCCCCGGTTCGCATCGCTTTGCGGCCGGGGGGGGGGGGGGGCACTGGTAATGAGCCTTGTAATTCCGCTTTGAATAATTCTGTGGGTTCCGTGAACCATTAGTGCCCGTTTGAAGAATAGAACTGTCTCGTTACGTGAGCAATCCTAGGCGTTCTTCGTGCTGTGGACATCGACCGTTTGGGGTGCAGTTGAAGCAAGTTAAGTTAGTGTGGTCGATAGTTCTTTTCGTGGAGTTGCGAGACTCCAACATCATCGCTGTCGCGGATTTTAACGAGCTCTTCATAGAACCAACGCTAACTCAAGTATGACGTCGTTGTTTAAATCTCGCACATTGCTCTGTGGTTCCTGTATGGAAGTCCCGTTACGTTGTCTATTCACCCTTCGGGGGATTCTAATTCATCTGGCCAACCCCTTATAGCGTACACCATCTAGGTTGTGTTCTGCACCACGTGCACCCTTGGGATTTCGCCGTCGTTCCATTTCTTCAGGCACCTTGAGGCAGTTTTGTTTGGAAAGGCGACTACACATACAGGGCCGCACGTAATTATGCAGCCAGCTGATCTTCAGGTAACAAGTTATTGTAAATTAACTTTTATAGTGTAATAGGTACAGTGAGCGCCCTCGTCGAGTGTTGGAACAGTTCAACGTCTTTGTTGTAACCATGTATTTGCTGTTTGCTAAATTTACCGAATTGTAACTCGTGGCAGTTTCGCCCTTGAGCCATCCTAATGTATTTGCAGTTAAGTTTAATGTCTGTAATTAGGTTAACGTGTTGCGCAATCTAACCCAACTAATCCTTTTGAGCATTTTATTATATTATATTCATTGTCACCTACATATATTTTATTTATCCCAATAGAGTCCATTGTCAAGTACTTATGTTTTTCATTTGTGTTCTTGTTACTTGCATGCGTTTTATGTGTATGTTACAGTTGTAAGGAGTTGAACAGCTGCTTCATTAAGCTATCGTTGTAAGGTAAGTCGATACTGTATGTAACTCGCCGACCGAACTCTGCCAAGGAAAAGTAGCAAGGTGACTCACTTCCATTTTCAAAGTAATCTCATCTCTGCTGCGGTTGTTGTTTCCCGATTTAGTCAAGAAAATGGTGGCGTTCCGTTATTTTAACATAATTTACCTCTCGTATCGGAGTACAGCCCTAACTCGAAGTCGTAGAGAACCAGCCCACGCGGCTGACTTTTAGCTGGAGCAACTCTTCCTGTTGCCGCCCTCTTAACAGGGTTGGGGCCTTGTATTCTCGGTTAGTTCCCGATCATGTCGTCTTATCGTGGATAGCAAGTCCGGCTTTCGAGCGTATGATTTTATTTTGCACGCTTGTGAGGCTGGATTGCTAGGTCGTTGTAACGTTTTCGTGCGGTAACAAGTTACGGCCGGAACTGTATCGTGAAGTGCGGAAGAAATCCTTGAGGTAAACGTTGAATAAAGACAACCAATGCTACATGTCGATTTGGTTTCGATCAGATTCATTTGAACAGTGGTGTTCACAATTTTGGTGGGTAAATTTTAATTTTGTGCAGGAAACAAGTAAAATTTAACAAAAGGTAATGTTTTATAATTAATAAGTAGTAATGTATAGTTTATTATTATATTACATTGTGAGTTTTAGAGTATCGTTTTTGGTGTAGTGTAGGCATTCGCCTCATACAAGTGATTCCACACGAGTCCACTTTCTAACGGGCAATGTACTGGGTGTCTTATCTATACAGCGTCGTTCATTATTTTATAATACACAATGAACAGGAGAACATTTAAGGACATTATATGATACATTACGTTCTAAGAAAGCCTAGTGAAGGTACAAATATCTTTTTAATTCACATTTGTTAATAGTTCCTACAGATACTTTATGAGATAAAGCATGATGCCGTATATTTGGGACATCCTGTACAATATTTTTTTGACGTCTAACGGAAATCAATATAAACGACGGAATTTCTTGTTCATTTAAAATTATTTTTCGATAAATATGGCCACCCATTGTCCACAGAGTTCATAACTGAATTTATAGAGTTATATAGAAGTCAACCTTGGAGGGGAAAATAAAATATAAATATACGGTACCCCCCACCCAAGAAAAGCGCCCTTCCGTGCTTTCCAAGAATACTTCGATACTCAGCATCACTCCGTTTCGCTAATACAATGAAATGCTATGAACCAGTTATTTATTAAAAAAAAAAATTTTTTTTTGCCGACGACCATAGCTCAAAAGTTGATGTTGCCTTCATTTTCGGAGGACCTATCGTATGAAAACGATCCAAGACTTCAGGAAGGTTCCTGGCGACCGGAATCGTGTACACATACGAACATACATCCCCCGCACAGCACGTTTATGCACCCCCCAATACGGGGGATTGATCTAGTGGGCTGGGATCTTCACCAAAAGATCCGCACCGCCGAGACGGAGATTTGATATAGTGGGTTCATTAGTCGGTTGGCTCGAATTTTAGAGATATTTGACTCAGAGTGGTTTTCGATATGAGGGAATTTCAATACTTCGTACACTTCGTGTCGAAGTAAAGATTATTCCAATAGAAATTTAAGAGACAATGCTTATAAAGAATTGGTCAATTTCTGCAAAGCTGCTGTTCTAGAGGCAGATAAAGATTTTGTTATTAAAAAAATTAACAACCTGAGGAGTGCTTTCCGGAAGGAACTTAAAAAGATTAAGGAAATTGAGCATTCTGGGATGGGTGTCGATGAAGCCTACACTCCAAAACTGTGGTATTTAAATTTGTTAGTGTTTACCGCAGATCAAGAGATTGGAAGAGAAACAACAGATAACCTAGCCGCAGAAAATATAAATGTGACACCTGTAGAAGAAGAACACGAAACTCAGCAGCAGCAGGTAAAAATACCTATTCTGACTGTCCCATTTTCATGCTCACACTACAGGGATCTCCATTATTATTTGTGTTACAGAGTCGGTTAAATGGGGAATATTTTGGAGACTTAGATGAGAAACATAAAACTGTTTTCAAAATTTTCAATTTACTTGCGGTTTTCGAGATATTTTTTAATACATATTATGTGATATTTTCAAATCCAAGATTTTACAAATTTTTCGAAATCGGTTTTTTTTTCTAACGCTGGCATTTTGAATACCTTAAAATGCCATGCAAAAAACGTTAATAAACTTTTTTCCCACGAATTACCGTTATGCCGAAAAATAAAGTAGAAGAAAAACCTCAAAATTTAGATTTTCAACAACAATTTTTAAGAGAGCAGTAACTTGTCCGAAAAAGCGTAATCTGTTTTGCTGCAGATTAAAATGGCTAACTTAAAAAAAATATGTAGAATTTCGGATTTGCAATTATCATATTTTTAAAAATATCTAGAAAAACTCAAATTATTTGAAAATTTTGGAGCTTTATATTTCTCGTCTGTTCCTAAAACTGTCCTCATTTAACCGACTGTCTAACTCTGATAATAACGAAGAAGGGTGACGTGGTAATTGTTCCCCTGTGATCACATAACTTCACGAAAACAGTATTACTTATATATACATTTATTATCCATTATTAACCATTTTATCTTGCCATGAAACTTTGCCTATTGTATTAAAGTAATTGCGATCTTCATCCCCACTTATTTTAGCGTTAAATCGTGGATTTCTATAATGTCCCGCTGCCAAGCCGTCCAAGGTGAAATTATTTTTCCTCCAGTCTCCTAAAGAAATATTGCCTTCTAAATTTTCTGCATCAACAAAATTCATTGGTACATATTGGTTTTTTGAATGTCTTCGCAGAAAGTTGTGAAGTGTACACGCTGCCAATACCACGTAGTCAATATTTTCTGGCATTAAGTTTATTTCTGTATGGAAAATTCGGAATCTTGAGGCTAATATTCCAAACCCATTTTCTACGATGCGCCTGGCCCTAGAGAAACAATAATTAAATATTCTCTGTTCATATGTTAACTGTCTATGCGAGTACGGTTTCAGAATATGTTTGTTAAGTGGAAAAGCATCATCACCCACAAAAATAAAGTTCATATTTTCTTTAATGATGTCATTGTCCGGCACGTTTAACTTTCCATTGTGGAGCATTTTATTAAAATTTAAATCGTCAAAGTCTACCATTGGCACCCACACTTACAAAAATAAACTCATATTTTGCATTCTCTACTGCCATCAACACGACACTGTGATGCCCTTTATAATTATAATAATATGATCCGCTATTGTGTGGCTTCACTAATCTTATATGCTGTCCATCTATTGCTCCCTCACAATTTGGAGAATTCCACAAGTTTTCAAAATCTTCAGCAACTTGCATCCAGTCTTCTTTGGTTTTTGGCAACTAAAAAGGAACATTTATTTTAGGATATCGTGGACTATTCAATTCACCTGTCATCTGTCAACAAGTGACCAATGAAGATCCAGAATTCTGACGTTTCTTGACCAATCAAAAAAATATCAGTGGATATATCTTCCTAGAAGGTATTCAAGTGACTATTTTTAACAAATGCGATTTTTATTAGAAAAAGTCAATATTAGTAGTCTGTTACTATAGAAATTGCGTAGTTTGTTGCTAGATTTACTGAAAACTAATTTGAAAAAGTAGTTTGGTTCATTAAATAGTCCCTCGAATACCATTCTTAGTCAAAGTTAAGTAGATTATTTTTGCGGTGGTATCACTACTCATGTCCATTGCGCTTGGGATTAGGACTCGTGCTAGCGCACTCGTCCTAATCGTACCAAAGCGCAATGGACATTCGTGACACCACCGCAAAAATAGTCGACATAACTTTGACTACTCATGGTATTATAAGTGAGAATATCGAAGGTAACGTCGAAATCGAGACAAATTCTGAAAATGGGTCAAATTATGGAAATAATGATGATATCGCACAAACAACTCCCCAAATGACACATGTGAACAAATTAAAAAGAAAAAGACCCAAAAGAATGATGAAAAAATGATATTTACATGATATTTAGAAACATTGAATAAACCTGAAAATGAGTTTGAGCATTTTGGTTGTACTGTAGCTGCAAAATTAAGAAAGACGGATGCGAAACAGAGGATTTTTACTGAGCACCTAAACAATAGCGCTCTGTACCTTGGCCAATTGGGCGACTTAAATGAAAAATATATAATAACTGAACACACTTATAGCCAAAATGTTAATTCATATATCCCTGTTCAGTTTCCCCAACCTGCACAGCAAGAATCTCCTTCCCATCAGGAGTACAGACAAGAAATAGCGGCAAATAATCCAGAAGTAACCCAGGATGGCAGGTTTATTCAACTTCAGCCACCTGAAAATGGAATGTCTTTCAGGCTTAATGACTATTTTAGTTACCTTCGTGACAGTAAAAATAGACTCAGTGCTGTGTTTTCGAAACAAATGATTTTTTTGTGTTCATTTAAAAGTTTTTTAACATATGCCATATCTTGATACTGTTTTTTTGTTAATTTAAATATTTATTTACCCAACAAGACCTGAACAAGCACCCAAGGTTGTTAAAAGACGCGTAGAGGAAAATATGTTTTTTACTTACAGGTGTTCGGAAATTCCATATAAAATTTAAAACCAATTCAAAAAGCGAACAATGAATAATTTAACCTCGAATTTAACGTAAAAAAGTCGACGAAGCAGTACATCACTTACCGCCCTTGAGTACGAACTATGTATTAAAAAGGATGCTGTGTTTATTAGATCTTTTCTTTAAATACTTTTACCAAGTGTTGTATTTTCAAAGAGTGATTTTTTTGTTTATCAAAAATGGATTTTTGTATTTATATTTTTTCTGATTAATAAACCATTTACTTCTTACTTACCGAAAGATATCCATCCTTCTTTTAATTCTTCAAATATCACCTTACAAGTTTCTGGAATAATCCTTGTGGCATATTTTAAATCTTCAAATGAGTTTCCAGTTGCCAAATACCTTAAAGTGGCAGCTAATCTACCCTCGGGTGGAATGGCGTCGCGCATAATGGTATTTTGTTTTACTATTCTCTGCCTAATTAATCTTAAAAGGATATTAAATGTAGTTTCATCCATCTTAAAGTAATTTTTGTAGTCTTCTGGATGGTTTTCATTTATTTCTTTCAACAAATGTAAATGACACAAATGTCACGAATAGTTTCGTCTAAGAAACCACTCCTTACTCCAAAACCTCTTCTTTTTTCTTTGCATTTTGGGATTCTCTTCATGTTCCACACTTAAAACTAAAACAGCAGCCAATTTTCTTTTTTTTCATTAGAGACGCCATATTTCTTTCCTACTTTTGGTAAAAATATTAATAATTAGGACCAGCTACACTGCACCTACGAACTTTTCTCTTTCGATATCGTCGAGAGACTGACGAAGTTTTCCTTTGTAAAATATGAACATGAAGGGTGAAAAGAGCGCGATCAGTTTTGTCTTAAGGCTTCTTAGGACAGACGCGGCGAGCTGTGAGAATCAGAGCACAAAATTGATAAACTATTGCTCACGATTACAAAAATAGGAATTAATTTAGTAAATTTCTCTTTGCTTTAGTATGTTGGTAATTGCAATATAATTGGTACTTCCAGATGATTTTTTTCCTATAGTTATTAGATAACCGTATATTTAGATTAATTACTTTTTAACGTTTTGTTGATATAACAAAATTACGCCAACAAATTGAAAATTTTGTCTCGAAGTAAAAAATGTTAATGCAATTTAGAATAATTTGTCGAGAGGGATTTTTATTAAATAATTATTTACAATTGGAATCGTGAAAAAACTATACAAAATCGTCGATTCAGTATTTCACATGGAGGAGGTTTCGAGGATATATTCGAAATTCAGGCAACCCAAATGACAATCTCTAACTTGACTACCTGAGGATTATAAGTGATTGACAGGTCATTAACTTTACCTGATATACAACTGAGCGGGATTAGTTTATGCAAAAATAATAATTTGAGTAACAGTTCGGTATAATTCTTCTTCTTCTTCTTTTTCAGCCTCTATTCGTCCACTCCTGGACATAGGCCTTTCCCAATATTTTCCATTCATACCTATCCTGAGCCTTCTGATGCCAACTGTTACCAGCAATTTGTTTTATATCATCTACCCATCGTAGATGTGGTCTGCCTCTGCTCCTCTTGGTTTCTCTTGGACGCCAATATGCGACTTTTGTCGTCCAGCGGTTATCTTTGTGTCTTGCAATATGTCCCGCCCATTGCCATTTCAGTTCGGCTACTCTCTCGATTATGTCGGTTATTTGTGTTCGCCTTCTAATGTCCTCGTTCTTGATTCTGTCCCTTAACGAGACACCGAGCATTGCTCTTTCCATAGCCCTCTGCATCACTCTTAATTTAGTGGCATTTTTCATCATTAGGGCAACTGTTTCGAGTCCATACGTAGCTATCGGTAAAATGCATGCATCGAAGACCTTACGTTTCAAATTGATAGGAATGGTGTTGTTCCTGAGTATGTGTGACAATTTACCGAATGCTGCCCATGAAAGTCTTACTCGTCTTGTAATTTCTTCATATTTATTTTCCTTTCGGAGTGTTACAGTGTGTCCTAGGTAGTTGTAATCAGCGACATTTTCTATATTTTGGTTGTCTACAGATATCTGTGTATTGTCCATGCTCATTATTTTTGTTTTTGTGTAATTCATTTGTATCGGTATAATTACAATGACAAAATTAATTATCTTCTGTAATAGTGTATCGAAAACTTTTATTTTATTTTTAAACAACATTGTAATACATTTGTTGACCAGAAACTTATTATTTTATTAGTAGAAGAAATTTACGGAAATTGTCAGCTAAGACAGAATTAATCTTTTTTTGTTTTTGTGAATGGCTTAGGTTTTCAAAATTGTAACAAAGGGTGTTGACTTAGTGAAATTACCAATAAAAAGCAATACATTAGTTATTTTTAAATAATTACTCAGCTTCCATTTCTAAATTCATTAAAACAATAATTAAATTATAGATTTACATGTAGTTTGTTCTAACTGTTTAGAGCTTATCCTAGAAGAGTTGCACCTCCAAGATATTCAATGATGATCAAAATCCAATTAACCAAAACAAGTGCAAGGATATAATAGTCTTCTCAACAGTGGTTCATATATTATTTTTTACACTACTATACGAGGTACACTGCTAAAGTTAGCGGAATCGAGTACTCCTTGCATTGCCAGCGTCCTGCAATTGTCATATTCGTAAAATTTGACGTTATTAATCTATAATTCAGTTGACAGTTCGATTTCAAACCGAGCAGTTTCGTTTCAACAGAATTTGACAGAATACTAATTGTGTGAAAAATGGAAATTTCGAATCGTGATCTTCGAGTGATGATCTTTTATGAATGTCGATACGGTTTAACACAGCAGTAATGTGTAGAAAAACTTAGTTCGTTATTTGGGGATGAAACACCATCCAAAACTACGGTTTACAAATGGTTCGCAGAATTCAAGCGTGGAAGACCAACGTTTGATGACTATCTTCGCGAAGGTCGTTCATCCACCTCTGTTGTCGCGAAAAATATCGATGCTGTGCGTGAAATGATTTTTTCTACTACTGACACATAAAAGTGACATTAACGTTTCAATAAGCGTACGTGAAATTGCGTTTCACACACTAGATCGGAAATAAGTTATTTACTATACAAGTGGGATAACAGCATCATTAATATACGTGTATGTAAGCACACAAGTATATTAATGATGCATTATCACACATGTATTGTAAAAAATTTTATCTACGACTGCCTAAAATTGAGAAAGTGCATTAAGAGAAATGTCAGATCTGTCATTTTCAAAAATATTTTAGTAGGCAAATGTCATTATGTCATTCATTTGACACTATTTCAGTTACGTAATGAAGCCATTACACAACTCAGCTGGGTAATGAAACCATTACGCAACTGAGTTGTATAATGAGCTTCATTACGTAACTGAAATAGTGTCAAATGAGTGACGTAATGAGTTACTTATCCCACTAGAGTAGATAAAATTTTGTAACTTACACACACGTATATTAATGATGCTGTTATCCCACTTGTATAGTAAATAACTATTACGCACTAGATTTTAAATTTATTATTACAAACACCATTTCCTTAGTTACAACACATATAAAACGTTACGTACATAATAATATTACTCTACTTATTTGCTATATACGTATGATTTTGTTGCAGAGAATCTGTTATTCTGACGGCTGTAGAAAAAACGTTGTTTGTATTTCGTGGCAAAATTCGTGTTTTGAAAATTGACATTCTCACGCTCCATAAAAAAACACTAATTTCGCGCACTTAATACAAAAATTACTATTATCAGATCGGCATGTCGGCACGCGTCAAGTGGTGCAAGGAAATGCTGAAAAAATTCGAAGGTGCCGTTCAAATTCTGTATATAACACCCGAGCTAATAGCACACGCCACAGCAGCAGCTGTCACACCATAACCCACGGCGACAGATGCTCCGCTCTGCTGCAGGATTTATTTAAATTAAAACTTAAAGACAATAGGAATAAGTTGTGGAAAAACATAACCATGCAGTAATAACAAGAATCACCCCATCCATACCACATAATGTTGTTTCTTGTTTCATATAAGGCAATAAATTCGCTTCACGGAAATATTCAACCCGTCAATAGTACCTACCATTAATTCGCGTCAGTATGGGTGAAGTAAAAAAAAACATCCTCTGTGTGATGTTGATGCTGCTACCAATTTCGCACAAAAAGTCACGTACTACTTGAATTTGATAGCAATTGGAAGTGTGAAAATATTTACTAATAACAGACGACTTGCAATTTGAATTGGTGAGTAGCTACTATTTTAATTTAGTACACCTTAAAACTCGCGCCGTAAAAGAATGAAATAGTAGTTACCTCAGATGTTCAGATATACACTAAATTTTTTGTTATATATTTCGGGTACTCGGGTTTACCCGGGTACTGCTTTTGGGTACCCGGGTTTAATTTTAGACCGGGTACGACATCCCTAATTTTTACTACTAACTTAATTTGATTTTTCAAATTATTTAGTGTCACAATGTCAATGAGGTAAGTTCTGGGTAAAGCCTTTTACAGATTTTTTTCATAAGTTTCAGAATCGCCTTTTAAAAGATTTCCCTAAAATACATAATTATTTGAGGTTTTTTAACTGTACATTTATTACTCATATAATCCATTATAGGTACTTTACGTTTGCTGTTCAATTTTACAGTATATTGTTTTTGACGTGGCGTAAAAAGTTGTTTAGTAAAATATCCAGGAGCTTCGCTGACTATAGATGTTTCAATTTGACATAAAAAATTGCCTTTAGTATTATAAGATATAGCTGCAGCTTTACATCTACATTCGTAGGAATTCTTTAACGAAAAGTTTATCTTTTTTCCTGTAATTTGATTACTACTATCAATCACTTTTATTTTTTGTAATATACCTGGTGTCACTATAAATCATCATAAAAAAACGTCAAGTATATCAATGTATTTGCAGTTTGTTTTGGATAGATTGATAGAACTTAAACTATAAAAATATAGCTATGTAAGCTTTCATGGTTTGAACGTATTTTGTTAAAAATTAGGTATTTATGCGAAAGATATGTATGCTCCATTTTCCACTTTGCGAAATAAATTACAATAGTTGATTCTGCAAACTTTAGGGTCATCGTTATTTCAAAATGCAAGATCGCCTTATACCGTTTACTTGCTTGGTCATAACCAGGTTAAATTGGCATACGTACCTGTACAAACAAAGGGCGAAATTCCGTAGCTGATACTAAATACAGATAAGGATCATTAGCGTAGCAGCAATCTCTCATTTATAATAGTAATTGATGTTTTCAAATTCGGCTACTAATTACCTATGCGAAAAGCATAAGAATTCTGTCTATAAATAGTTAATTATATTAGTCCCCAACTTATTGATTACAACATATCAATTGCATCAAAAAATGTCAGTTAAAATTATTTAATTTGGTGATTCGAAAACAAATGTAAGGATGTATTGGGTTAACTTGGTTTTAAATAGAAGGTTCCTCACAGGTAGTAGATTAACAGATAAGGTACTTAGCGATATAATCCGCTTTCGACATTTTCATTGAAGGCAAAGAGGTGTATCTAAAGTTGCCTAGACATGAAATTCAAGGCGCAAAAGAAAATTTACCTTACCCGCTATGGAAATCTATGAGCTCTCCAAAGCCGCCTTAAGATCGGAACTGTGCGTCTTGGCCTGTGGGCCATGTCGTAGCGTGAAGGGCCCGTTTAATTCGCCGACGCAAAGTTGCGCTGCGACGAACTTGCGTCATTTTGCGCGCCCTTTGCGACCGATTTGTTTTTGCATTTTTATTACCGGCGCACTCACATCGCAAGTGCCGCGCAAAGTTGCGGCTATTGCTAATATCGTACAACCGGCGCGAAGCGGCAAACGTCTATTTTAATTGAATTTAACGTATAGGTAAAAGTTAAATTAATATTTTATAACTAAACTGAATATGTTAGTAAAATATACCGGTATATTATTTAAATACGTCACTTAATTTTCTTGTCATTATTTAAGAATTATAACAAAAAATGAGAAAACGCGCTAAAAAAAATTCTAGCTACGAAATTACGATTCTGATGCGAGAGATAGAAAAGAGACGTAAATTCTTGTTTGGACCATTAAAGGGCCCTAATTACACCTAATTTTATAGGGACCGGGCTGCGTAATGACAAAAGCCTGTATATAGGGTTCCGAACCCTCCCAGAATGCACGGGAGACTCCGGTAATAATGGTTAACCTGCCGAGCTCCCGGGACAAAATAATATCTCCGGTTTTTTCTAAAATGAAACTTATTTACATAAATTAACATAATCAAATCTACCGCCTTCGCTCTGCGCCTTCCACTCCCCTCCCTCCCGCGTCGTTCGCTTGGCTCGCGCTCTATGCTAGCTAGACGGGCTTGGCGCGCCGCTGCGCCGATAAAAACCAGTTCGTCTCAAGTCGCGAGTGATTAGCCGCGTCCACACCGGGCGCACGGGCTCGCGCGGCAGCCTCGCGAGCCAAATGCTCGGTCGGTGTGGACGTGGCTCGGGCTGCCTCGGGCGCGCTTTGCCTCGGCTGAGCGTGCCTCGGGGTCGAGCCGTCGGCTGTCGGTAAACGGGACGCGCTCAAAGGTGCCTCAGTGTGCGCTGTTCGTTCGATGTGGACGGTGGTTTCGGCTCGCGAGGCAATTCTACAGATGTGTTGTTGTTTGTTAGGTAGCTGTTACGGAAAAGTAGTTCCAGCTCAGCCGCGATTGAGAACGGACGTGTCGTGCGTCCAGAGTTAGTTAGTTTGTGTTGTGTTTTTGTGAGGTTAGCCCCGACGCGAGGGGCTCAGCCCTGCTTGTCGGCGACTTCCTCTGTGCGAGCTCCCGGGAGCTCATCGGGGCCGCGCCTTGCGCCCCCTTGGGACTTAAAAAATTTGTAGCATCTTTGTGAGTAGTTAGGGAAGCTCCGCGAAATCCGCGGAATTCGCGAGTTTATCTATAATCGCCGCGGCCGCGAATTTCAGCTCAAATACCGCGGGCATAGGTGGCCACACGTCCGCGAACATACCACCGCGTGGTGTCTCGTCTGCATCCTTCAGCCTTGAAATATCCCTTTGACTGTTCCGGATTTTGCTACTGTTGTAACAATGTTCTTCTAGTTGATTGATATTTTCTCCACAATGTTATCACGCACTGATAAACACTTTTGACACCTTTTAAATTATGTTATACCCAGAGTTTATCTATTATGCAATTAATTCTGGATAATTATTTAATCTGACATATCTTCCTCATTTTTATTATATCCGCCCTCTTTCTATCTCAAACATAAACAACCCCTTTTTACTTATCTCAGCACTCTCTTTGAAAAATCTTATTAATTATTTAAATAAATCAAATTAGTTAAATGTGTTGACATAAATCATTTTTTAGGTTATAACTATTTATACACTTTCCAGAAACTTAAATAACCATTGCATTTATAAAATTGAGTTATATTCCAATACTTTATAACATTCTGCAGTGCATCTCATATGAACAATAATTGATTTTTGACAATTCAAACGACTTGCATATTTTAAAATTATTATACCAATCTTGGCCAGTTCTAAAATTGATTCAACCTTTTTAAAGAATGTATTCTTTTTATCATGTTTTATATCATAGCAATATATTGTAATGGTATTAAGCCCACGACTTAGCTCTGACTGCAGTGCAGGATAATCGACTGATTCAAATAAGCACAGAGTTGAGGTATTTTATATAACTGCAATGTTAAACAACAGTAAAATCATAAATGCATTGATAATCAGATGCGAGAACCGATAATTAGTAAAGAAAGGCACGGTAAGACAAGGCATGTTCAGGGGGTTTTGAATTGGCTCGGGAATTAATAATTGAAAATAAAAGGTTAGTGCACATGCAAAGCCAAACTGCATAAAATTTATTTAACACAAATAGTTTGTTGGCTGCAACTTAAACAGAGCGTAAGCTTATTAAGTCAAAGCATAAGATGGTAAAAATTGTGAGCATAGCAGAAAGGTAAACCGATATGAAGCAGAATAGAAAGAATTTGCAAGAGCGCAATTGATAAATATTGGCAACAGACTGTGGCGAGAGACATAAAAGTGCTGAACTCAATAATTAGTGCATTTAAAAGCAAAGTGCAACAGAGCAAAGCAGTGACTTTTAAAATAATGTTTGTGAGTGCAACGCAAAGAAACAATTTTAAATTATAAGATTAAAAGACAATAACATAGATTTAAAAAATGTTAATTTTAGTTTTAAGTATTAAATTTTCTTCCAATTGTAACTGTTAATAATCAAAACTAATTTCCTTAAACAAAAAACAATTCAAATATCCATGGCAACGTGATGCTAATTTGTTTAGAAAACAAGGACAACAATTGAGATTAAATTAATTTGTTGTTTGTAAGAAATTCGCTCCACTTTTAACTACGAATTTTTAATATTAAATGAGCATTTTACCAGTCAAAAAGTGTTGAGTTTTATTCCTGAAGTCCCAAGTTTGTGTACCAGTGTTTGTAGCTGTTTACAGCAACAAAATTTACAAAAATTCTCCATCCGATCTTCGAAGGTGTTCGGCTGTGAGCACGTCATAATTTCGAGCCCCATCTACGAGCTAATAATTCATCGGGGAGCAGAAGACAACAGCCCAGGGCATAGTACGAGCCTGCAGGAACGTCCTGACCACCTTTTGCAGTGACGAGAGAAACCCCCACAGGCTGAAATATCAACAGCGGCTCCACCAACAGCATCGACAAAAGTTTCCAGGTAGGAAATGAGCTGTAATTTTTGCATTCAGAGTAGGAAAACGCATTAGAATACAACATCAAACCTTCTCGAAGGAGGCCAGCGTGTCTCCCTGGGGCAATTTGCTTAGGTTTTCTCAAAAATAGCGTCGCTTGGGTAAATTGCGAAGATTTGGCGAGAGCGACGCTTTGAAAAACATATGCTAGACGTGGCGTGATCTAGAAACAACGAAGTCCCGGGTACTTTTGACGTCATCCTAAAAACAATTACGAATAAGTTGCCGAGTTGGAAAAATTTAAATGACTTACCAAAGCATTATTCACAATATTTCCACGAGTTTTAAAACATTCAGATACGCAGTCTTGCACCGCCATAATTATTTGTGTTATATATCAATTGGACATTTATATGACGCGATTCTGAGTAGCAGGAGCGCAGAAGGTGGCGGAGGTTGCTCCCTACCTACTACTTATTAATGGATTAACAGTGAAGCCATCGCCCTAACTACTGCGCATTAATGGATTAATGTATTATTGGTGCAACCGCCCCTACCTACTAGAAGAAGGCGAGGAGCATCGAAGTTAGTGCCACCTACCGGCACCCTGGCGCACAGAGATCCGTGGGGCTTGGGCCCCAACCCTCCTATGGGGCCACCGCCCGGCTTTCCGCTATCGGGCCCGGGCCGGCCGCAGAAGACGCGCAGGAACAGCGAGCGGAAGAAGGCGAGTCCACACCGCGACAGGCGTGCTGGCGGCAGCGCGGCCTACAGTGATGTCGACATGCTGACTGAGAGGGACACGGACAGCGAGGGTGAGGAGAGCGCGAGCAAGGAGGAAGGAGACGCTCGAGGCGCGAAGGAGGCGGACACCCCCGAGGTTAGTCGCTACCTGCAGGCAGAAGGTGACACACCCGAGGAGAGACTGCTGCAGCTGGCAAAGACGGGCTTCGACTGCATCAAGGAGCTGATTCCTGTCAAAGGGAAGAACAGGATCCTAGCCGAGGACAGAAAGAAGGTGAGGGACGCAGCCGACGAGTTACGCGAGTCTTCTCCAGGTTGTCGGCGTCATGCGTGAGCTGAGGCACGAGCTCGCAACCAAGGATCGAGACCTCAAGGACAGGGACAGCAAAATATTTCGCCTAGAGACGGAAGCCGGCGCGGTTCCCCCAGCGCGAACAGGACAGGCCACGTACGCCAGCGCGGTGTCCACCAGCAGGAAGCCGGCCAACTACGCCATCAGTGTCGCACCAAACGAGAAAGGACAAACGACCACGGACACGAGGAAGATCCTGAAGGAAGCCGTCAACCCCAGGACAGCGAACATCGCGATCTCCTCGGTCCGAGGGCGAGGAACGGAGCCGTGATTGTTGAGTGCGCGGGAAAGGCTGACGCGGAGCGCCTAAAGCTGTCCATCGCGGCAGGCGCGGCGGGCCGACTCCGGAGCGCGGACGTAAAGAAAGCGCGGCCCAGGATGGTTCTCCCGAGAATTGAGATCGGCCCGAGCGAAAACGTCGTCGACGCTATAATCGAGCACAATAGGGACCTGGTCGAACTACGATGGGGCGAGGACAGATTCCGGTCCGAGGTAAGACAGCGGTTCCGCTTCAGTGGCAAGGGCAGCGATTCCCGGGTGAGCGTAGTGCTAGAGGTAGCACCGGGGCTACGAAAGGCCCTGCAGGCGAGACCAGTCAACTTTGCGTGGCAAAAAATATGGGCGGAGGACCACATTAGCCTCGTGCAGTGCTTCCAGTGCTACGCCTTCGTCCACAGGGCTGAGGCGTGCGAAGTGAAAGAACAGATCTGCGGCAAGTGCGCGGCGAGCGGTCACAAGTTCAAGGAGTGTCCGGCGGCGCAGCCGTGCTGTGCTGTGTGCAAGCGTGCCAACGAGGTTAGCAAAGGACGACAGATCGACACCCAACACGATGCAAAGTCTCCGAGTTGCCCCAGCATGCTGCGGATCAGGCGCTCCGTCGTAGACAATATTGACTACGACGGGGACTAACAGCGTTTGAAGAGGGTGTGTGCGCGAGTGGGTGCCGACTTACCGAAAGCGCGAGTACCGATGCGATAGTGGACGTCTTAGTCGCCGGAAGGTGATTAGAATAGTTAGACATAGGGGTAGCTTAAGTTGTAGCTTTAAGGCAGTGCGCGAGTGCAACGGCGTCGTTGGGTAGACACGACCAATTAGAATAAGATAGGGTTAGGACAAACTTAGGATAGGGAGTTCGACCGCGAGAGACACAGACGCGGACAGAGTCCAATTTAAGTTAAGTGTAGCATAAGTTACCAGATAGGCTTTAGTTAGTTTAAATTTAGGTTAGGCAATAAATCATAATTAATACATCAACATGTAAACTCGGGATAGAAATTTATAGCAAAAGCAGGTGTAGTGCCGAAAGGCGGGGCACCGGCCTGAATGTACTTGTATTAAGTACCCAAACAATAAATGAAATGTTACGGAAAAGTTTCATCATAATGAACACTCAAGAGCAGTCGATTCGTCTAATTCAATTTTACAGTGCATACAAGATGTGGGATCCCAAAGATCCTAAATATTTGAACAAAACGCAGCCCGAAGACTGTTGGAGAGATATTTCAGCAGAAATGCAATGGCCTGTTAGTGAACTGAAGAAAAAAATGGATTCCTTGTTGGGTTCTTATAGGCGAGAGAAGAGCAGAGAAAGAAAAAGTCGTATTACAGGTACAGGTAAAGAATTTTTTTATTGTATGTTTACACTTACACTAAGTTATTTACAAAAATATTATGAAACACAAATTACAAAATTCCGAATCATATTTATATAATATTTATTTTGTATTTTTACTCTGTTGTAGGAGCTGAAGACGTCTACAGATCAAGGTGGTTTGGCTATCCTTATTTTGATTTTATGAAGAACAAAAATGAACCTGGAGACACTCAGGATACGATGCCGATCGTAAGTATGTTGTTACTATGCATACTGAAGTTGCCACGGGATTGAGCCATTAGTCATAAAATGTGTCGCTAAGTGCAACCGTATTTCTTTTGCGTTACGAGTACCACGCCTAGGAATCGCTGCAGTTGGTGCGAATGTCATTTCATTTATATTATTTCTCCATTGGCCAGGAATGAGTACACCATCTTCAAGTTCTCTGTCAAATAGCTCGGGTGGAATATTATTGCGAGAAGTGTTTTTCCGGATATAATTATACAAATATACAGCTGTTAAGACAACTTTTGTTGCTTTGTTTGGCTCTAGCAAAATAGGTTTTCTAAAAACGCGAAAAATGGCACTTAATATGCCAAATGCATTTTCAACGACACGTCGAGCTCGGCTGAGGCGATAATTAAATACTCTTTCTTTGGAACCCTTTCCTGGGTTACCCTCAAATGGTTTCATGGTATATTCGTTGAGTACAAAGGCTTTATCTGACAAAATAAAGTAGGGCACTGTAGTTACATATGGTATTTGCAATACCTTCTCCCTAGGCACATTTAGTTCTTTCTCTTCTAGTTTTCTATATAACGTCGCGTTCTTAAAAACTCCATCATCAGAGATTCGCCCTACGTTCACATACAAAAAATTGTAGTTAGCATCAACCAATCCAAAGAGGACAATGCTTGGGAATTGCTTATAATTATCATAATCAGTCCCACTATTCATCGGTGCTTGCAACATAACGTGTTTTCCATCCATTGCTCCAATCGCGTGGGGGAAATTCCATTTCTTTTCAAATTCTTCTGATATAGCGAGCCACTCTTCTTCTGTTGACGGAATCTAGAAAAAACTACTACTATTAATTGAATTTATGTTCTCGCTTTGTCCTTTGAATTTGTTTGCGCTTTGTCCTAACCCCGTTTTTGATGTATCTGTGTGCAAAGTATAACATTTTATATCTAAATATTTTTTTCAGGAGGAGAGTCAGCAGTCCTTTCAAACTTCAGACGCAGTCGTAGATACTGAGAACGCCGCATATACCCAGTCACAACTATCGGAGTCTAACATACCTGAAGAAGGACCTAACATACCTGAAGAAGGACCACCACAGACATTAGCAGAACAACATACAGAAGAAAGATCAGTAACTCACATGCCTACACAAGAACCTGCACGTAAAAAAAGACGTAATAATCCGAAGGCTTAAACGCAGCCGCAGGTAGATTCCGCTGACAGCATGCTTGCAGAAGCCCTTGACTGCCTACAAAAGACTTCTAACGACATGAACGATCCATACCTTTCTTTTAGAAAATACATACCCAATGAGTTAAGAAAGTATGATCCGCAAACCTTAGCATGTGTAAAGAACGGCATAAATAATATAATTTTTGAAGCAGATTTAGGCAAATACACGCAGCAACAATTTACTCCAGGATATTTTACACAACAGTACCTCCAATCATCTACATCATCGTCACATATCATGACACCATCACCTGCCGTTACACCATCACCTGCCTTTACACCATCAGCTGCTAATCTTGATTTGGAAGCTCAAGATATAACACATTTGTAAAAAATAAAAGCGATTACATTACAATTAATGTATTAATTGTAAAATTTAAATAAATATTATAAATCATAGAATTATTTTTTTACTTACCTTTACGTAATCACTTAAGGCCTCAATAATAGCATCGCAAACTTCAGGAATTATTTTTGAGATACTCTGCTTCGATACTCGAAGTAAGTATTGCAAGCTGCTATAAGAGTCTCCGCTCGCTAAAAATCTTAAAGTAATTAAAACTCGTTCTCGTACAGTGATTGCCTCTCTATAATTTGTATCGCACTTATTAATTTTCTCAGACACTAATGAGCATAAATTTTCAAAGTCTTGTAGGGACATACGTGTAAAATTATGTACGGTTTTATCATATGTCAAATCCTTTAGTAATTTATTTCCGTATTGATTGCGACGCTCATAAAGTTTTTTAATCCAAAAGCGTCTTGGTCTTTTTTTAAAACGTGACTGTTTCCTTTTTCTTAAACAATAAGCTACTATAAAAGTAGCTGCAGCAGAAATTACACAACTACTGTCCATGTTGGATGTTCGAGGGCTTCTGATGGCTCGGCCTGCCTCGCGAGGCTCGCCTCTGTATTTCCGGGCAAACTACTGAGGCTGCCTCGCGAGCCCGTGCGCCCGGTGTGGACGCGGCTATTCACGTACGCCGCGCGAACCCGCGGTTTCTCGTTCATTTTGCATTAGGTAATTTGAAAAATGGATCGTGATAACTCGGGAGGTAAAAGTAGTACAAGTACAAAGAAAAAAAGGTACTATTGCTCTTTCAATGACCAGTGGTTAAGAGAACATACGTGGTTATCGAAAACAGACGAGTTCACAGCAAAATGTAACGTATGTCAGCATTTATTTTCGGTAAAGTTTGACGGCTTTGGAGCAGTGAAACAACATGCAGCATCTTCTAAGCATCAAAAATTTGTTAAGAACGCCGAAGGCAATCGAGGTATCACATCTTTTTTTCGGCGAAAAACAGCATTACCGCTGCTGAAGTTACTTCAACTTTTCATGACATCAAACATCATCATAGTTATAATAGTCAAGATTGTGGACACAAATTGAACGCTGCCATGTTTTCTGATTCGACGATTGCGAAAAAATATCATGCGGTAGAACAAAAGCGAGCAGTATTACTGAAAATGTTTTAGGGCCGGCTAGTCACGAAAGCCTAATCAGTAATTTAAAAACAAGTCAATATTTTTCAGTAGCCAGTGATTCGTCAGAGGAAATTTAAAAATGTATCCATTATTGATTAAATATTTTTCATTAGAAAATGGCATTCAAACCGGTTTATTAGACTTTTACGAAGATTACCAAGAAAACAGCGAAGCAATTAAAGATCAGATAATAAATATTTTGTATAAAAACGGCCTTGAAGTGAGTCAAATCTCAGCATATTCTGCCGACAATGCTGCTGTTAATTATGAAATAAATGTTTCTGCTTACCAAAAGCTTAAAACTTTAAACTCGAGAATATATAAAGCAAATTGCAAGTGCAGTCTTATGTATTCTTTATTTTACGCAAAATATAATGCAAGTCTTTCAGAATGCCATTAAATTACTAGAATCCGACAGAGTAACAAGCACCGAAATTCATGACATAATGATTGATTTGAAAACGAAGCTACAAAACAGACAGGCTGATCAATTTTATGGTAAATCTGCCATGGATTTATTAAAGCAGTTTGATGAACCGCAAAAGACAAAGTTTAAAACTGATGTCAATATATTTTTTGGGCGTTGTTTGAATTATTTACTAAAATGGTATAACTTTGATGATCCGGAATACCAAGCAATGAAAATTTTATCTCTAAAAGAACCAATTAAATGGACAGGCATTATTAGATTGCAAGAAATTTTAAATATTGCCTTAGATCAAGACAAGCTGTACGATGAATTTTGCGTGAAATTCAACCATATCTCATTGAAGAGAATCAAGTTGATTTACGCTGGGTTGATTTCTTTGCGAAATCAAAAGATAGAAATCCCTGTCCTGAATTGAAAAAACGTTTGTTCTTTCTATTCCTGTGTCTAATGCTTCCTGCGAACGTGTTTTCAGCATGATGGAACAAGTATGGAGCAAGGAAAGAAACCGGATGAATAATTCATTAGTAAAAGCAGAGTTACAAATACTAACAAACTTCGATTTTTCATGTAAAAACTTTTATAATTTTGTGGTAAAAACCCCTCAAATATTAGATGCTGCTCGAAAGCAATGTAAATATAAATTTAAAAATAAAAATTAATAACTATTTAAGGGTTTTTTTTGCAACTCCACCCCTGCCCCCCGATTTGTTAATCTTCCCGGTTGGTTTTTCGAGAGTTGGCAACCCTACCTGTATTATAGTAGAGTGGTGCGACATTTCAAGTTTGAAAAATTCAAAATTCCTGGGTGCGGAAAAGTTGTGTCTAAGGAAAGCAAGTATTTTACTCTTATCGCAAAAAATGATTGGAGTTGGTCTTCCACCTCCCCAAGGTCAAATTATTTTCTTATATAAACGGTGGTGGGGAGGTGGATGATGAACTTAAATCATTTTATATTATAAGAAAAAACTTATTATCTCACTATATACAAACTATTTATCGGTCAGGCATCTTTATAGGTAAAAGTTAGAAAAATGTAAAATATAACATGCTTTTCGAAAAAATTATTTCCCGCTTTCTTTTCCTAATATTAAGTGTGTAAAACAAATAAATTCAAAATAAATTAACTGATTATTTTACTAAACTTGGCAACACTTAATGATAACCGTAGAAACCTTCATAGCGCCCATTTCTCCCCACCATAGCGTAGCAATTTGCGCGTTACAGGTGGATTATAGCCAACCACGTAGAGATGGGCGGAACGATGCGTTAGGTGGAACGTCCCACACGTTCTCGTTCCGAAAAAATACCGTTCCAAAATAACGTTCTTCGAGAAGTATACTAGATTTCCTTTAAGCCTCTTCAATTTCGGTCCAATCTTTGAAAGCAGTTGGCTGTGATGGAACGAATTGCAATACAGGACATAATGCAGGGGTAATAACTTTAATGGAAAACACTTTGGAGAGACCACTGCAATGGATAATCTGCCTCTTTCATGCTAATGAACTCCCTCTAAGGCATTTAGTCCAACACCTAGATGGAAAAACAACTGGACCTCAAGCATTTCAAGTCCTATCGGGCAGATGCTAGGGCGTTGTGAGAATCTTCCCTTTGTCAAATTCAGACGAATTAAATCAACTCTTCCAGATATGCAGACCAGTGATTTAAATTGCGATCAGAAATACGTTTACGATATTTGTCAAGTTGTTGTAAGTGGAACTTGGATGGAAAACATGCCAAAACATAATCCTGGAAAGCTTAATCACTCCAGACGGTTAACCACAGGTAATCGAATCCTCTGGCTTTATTTAGCTACTAAAGACCCGTCGGATAGTTTGGTAACATTAGCGACATTTATAATAAAAGTTTATGCACCGATGTGGTTTAAAATCAAGCAGAATTCTTCATGCATTTACGGGTCAAAGCATATTTTTGATACCATTAGACTAAGTCGATATTTGCCAAAGGAGTTGAGAAATATAGTTTATGGTGTCATTCAAAGAAACGGTTACTTTGGACATCCCGAAAACGTTTTGCTAGCTATGCTTTGGGATGAAAGAAAGTATATTAGAAAACTTGCCTATCATAGAATATTAAACACGAAATAATATAAGTCATGATATAAACGTTCGCAATTTTATTATTCCTTAGTTTACCTTTGATTGTGAAGAGTATATTGGATTATTAGATTGGCAGACTATTAAATACAACGAACCTCCTATCTATTACAAGAGGTTTATCTGAAAAGGATTTAGCGCAAGTTGTAGAAAATCCTAATGTTTCTGCGATATTATATTGTAGGGGTTTGCCTTGTTATAGCCAAGCAGTTGAAAGAGCGATAAAAATTGGTCACGCAAGCATTCACGTCGGTTTGTGAACCAAAGAGAAGGGATGGGATTATTCGAAACACTTTGGACTCCAGAGCAAAAATGCCACTTTGAAAGCAAGAAAGATTTTAATATTGAATAATCTCGTAAGTTAATTTGTATATGTGGTTTTCACTTAAAAATAAAAATATTAAACTTTTTTGTTTTTTTTTTAACAAATCCTGTTTTCAGATATAGCACTTGGGGTGATAAGGGTTGGTGGAAGAGATGTATGGAGGATATGGTAAGTTGAGAAAAAGAAGTAGCAGGCATGACTAAGGCTAATTTTTAAGAAAAAAAAATGATTTTTGGTCTTTAGCCATCTTAGAAGTAAATTTTTCAAAAAAATAAATAAAAACTGTATTCTAAAGAATGTTGGGGAAGTGGAAGGGGTGATCCAAAAAAACTGAAAAAAATGCGATTCATCTTCTAATTTTAATGCACAACTTTCCTGCATACAGGCATTTTAAATTTCAAACATTTTTTCACACCTATAGCGACGCACCACACTACTGTATAATATAGAGCGCCCGATCCTCGGAATCACTAGAGAATTTATTTATGAATACGCTGTGGTGCGTCAGACAAATCGGCGTACGATACAGAGCAATTGACAATTTCAGAAAGGCGCGCGGCGCGTGGTGTCGCCTTGAATTGTAATAACAATTAGCAATGGCGTAGCTACAATGCTACATTGCCCCGGGGCTCCCCAAAAACTCAAAAAAAAAAAAAATAAATAAAATTAGCACTAGAAAACATATTTGAGAATTCAACTTAGTCCAGGGGCCCCAATTGTACGGAACGACGCATCTAAACTCTAAACATGTGTTTAGAAACTAGTCACGGTCACGTTCGCTGCAATCTGCATAAATAAGATATATCCATTTGTGTGGTGTGTGTGAATGTTCAATGAGTATTTTTGGATAGCTGGACCCGGACGCCGCCCAGTGGGTCGCTTTTAGAAATTTCTGGCCAAAAGTAGGAATGATTGAATTTTAACGACTTGCAGGAAATATCTAAATTATTGCGTAATTAGTAAGATTAAAGGTCATTATTGAAGGGAGAAATCACCATAAACCCCATACCTGGCCAATTTTCATTCCGCAACCCTTATAGTCCAGTCAGTAGAGGTTTCTGCCTTACAAAAAATGGAGTATAAACGATTTTTATATATGTTGTTTAGGTCGAGATCCTAATAAAAAATCCAAGTTTTCGGCCTTGGAGGGGCGCCGCGCGAACAGCCACCTTGGATTAAAGGTGCTAAAAACTGGCTTTTTCCAAATGACTCCGCAACGGTTGATCCTACTCAAAGAAAGTCTAATTCAAAGTTAAAGAAGATAAGATTCTTGACATTTTTTGTATATAACTATTTTTTGTAAATTTAATATGAAAGAAGTTAGAGCGGCGGAAAGATGAAAATTTCTCTAAAAAATAGTGTAATTTTTCATTTTTAAAATTTTTTCTTGTATTATTTATGGTTTTTCTTTACGTAGTTATAATAATTTGATAAACGTCTAGTAAACTCATTTCCACACCACCATGAGGTAGAGTTAATGGAGCTTTTTTTTTATTGTGGTATCCCAGTAGGCCTAATCCACAGATGCTCCAGTTTAGTGATGTTTCATGTTCGCGATTATATTATTTAGTTTTTTTTTTATTTTTGAAGGCCCAGGTCGATAGATGTTGAAGCAGTGGTCGGAATGTACCGGAACGGACCGGAATGGCGTTCCGGTTCGTGAAATATTATCAAGAGTCTCGTGAAATTTCATCAAAATCCGTTCCGTTTCGTGAAAAATTTTCCAAAAAGAGATGGAAAAGAAAGAAGCAAATATAGCGGCGTTCACAAAATGATTGCATCGGTACAATTTGTCAGCAACCTTAGCACAATAGTCTGATGCTCTCGATGAATTGAGCGAAATGTATTATCTGTTACGTTACCTTACAATATTTAGAGTTTTGAATTTTGTTGAATTATTTTGATTTTATTGCCTATTATTAAGTTATTCTAGAAGGAAATGAATAAACTTTATTTTGTTGTATTTATATCTACCGTTCTTGTTTTGTTTAATTAGGGTCGTTTTACTTTGAAATAAAATATTAAATTAAACTGGTTTGTGTCGACTATTGACGGAAAAACACTTATTATTATCAACATTATTATTATTTTCCGCAAAAATTATCGCCTGCGGCGCACACGGCAGGCGTACTCCCCGGTCCCCCCCGACAGCGTTCCGGTTCGTCAAAGTTTACATTCCGACCACTGTGTTGACGTCTCCATAAGAGTATTTATCCTCAATGTTATCTTCGAAATCATTGTTCCTGAGACTCGGGACTTCTATTGATGAAATGTCCTCATCTTCATTCCCACTCTCGATGTGAACTTCGGGTGGATTTTCGCATGATTGGCCATTACAGAATCCACACAGAATAGAGCACTTCATCCCACTTTTCCTAAAGCCACATGCTCCGCCACATCCTTTTTTACAATGGCATGGAATTAATTTTAATAAAGTCTCGTGTGCTGGATTCTCTGTCATTGTTACTGGAGTGTGCATTATTTTCAATTCCATACCACTGTTGGACCTGGTGATACGTACGTCCTAAATGCGTGATACCGTGCAGCGTCCTTCGTTGGTGGCAAAGAAGCAAAATTAATTTTGCGAAATGTTGATAACGGACTTCTTCCAAGGTATTTTTTTCCATGTCGCCATACAAAGCAACGAGTAGTAAGCGTGCTTCAGCATCTGCGATATCATCTGGTTTGGCATCGTGATGTTTGAATATGCCTATAGTGTCATTGAGTCTTGTGCTTTTCTGGACAAGCCAACAAAATTTCGTTTTTCGTTGGTTGTAGATGCACGACGTTGTGTCGCAGCCACTAAACGCATGGAGAAACAGAATGTTCTCAGATGCTTTTTCATATTTAAAACTATTTGCAGAAGTTTGCCTCTCCTAGGTTTGCGAAAGTAGATGTTGCTAATGCCGTCAGCAGGACTAGAAGATCGAGGTCTTCTCGAATGACGAAAACAGCATCAAATATTGAGCACAAAGAAATCGCCGTGTTGACAATTAATACATATTCTTCAGCCTGCTTAATTGTAATACAGTAATGTTCGAATGTTTTTTTCAGCATCGAAATCAAACGGCCTTTATTCTTTTCGTTTGCTAGGAATTGTTCTTGGGAAACTAGAACTGGCGTTGTTTAATCGAAAATAACATCCGCAGAGATTTGCTTTTTCGATCGGCGAAGTCTTTCTGCAGTCTTGGTATTTTTTACCACCATCAAACGGATATCCATCGAAAACAACGGCTGCATGTGCGAGTATAAGTGACTTATAGTTGCATTCATAAATTAAGAACTATTCCATAGCTTTACTAGATGAAAATAATTTTTGATAATACTTTGTATTTCTCTGTAGAACGTTATTCTGATGTATATAAATATTACAAACAATATAGTGTAAGTTGTTCCTACAAAATGTACCAACATAAATAAAATTTAACGATATTTTGGAGAAATGTCCAACTTTCAGCCGCTGTAGCTCGTTACATATTACACTTACAACAAAAATTAATAAACAAAAAATGTCAAGAATCTTGTCTTCTTTAACTTTATATTGAACTTTTTTGACGTTGGATTAACTGTTGCGGAGCTATTTGGAAAACACCAGTTTTTAGCACCTTTAATCCAAGATGGCGGCTCCCGCGGCGTCCCTCCAAGGTCGAAAACTTGGATTTAACATCAGGATCCCGACCTGAACAACATATATAAAAACCGTTCATACTCCATTTTTTGTTGAGCAAAGGCCTTTTTTTGTCCCTACAGACTGGACTATTAAGGCACCCCTAAACGATCAATAATATTGCACAATATCTGTTATTGCACAATATTATTGATCGTTTAAGTTACATATTGACGACTTGCGCAATATATTGAAGAAATCAAAATAAGTTTGGTTTTTATTGAAGGTTCGTCAATATATTGAACAGTGTGAGGGCAGTTTCGTAGTATTGCGCACTATTCTGCCAGTCTGTCGCTGATTGTTTAGGTAACTAGTTCGTTAAAGTGTAGATCAACATGCCTAGTTATAAACGTGCTACGTCGAAAGTTGATGACAGGCAGTTTATAATCAAAGTTACAAGATGTTATAGAGATTTACCTGTCCTATGGAAAGTCAAAGATGATGAGTACATGGACCGGCAGAAAAAAATGACGCGTATGACCTTCTTGTTGTAAAATACCGAGAAAAATACCCAGAAGCTGATAGAGAAGATGCGAAGAAGAAGATCAATTCCTTATGAACAAATTTTAGAAAGGAATTTTTAAAAAATTCGGCTTCAAAACCAACTGGCACTGGAACTGAAGACGTGTACGAATCTACGTTATGGTATTTCAGTGAAATGCTTTTTCTGCAGGATCAAGAAACTCCAGCTCAATCAATTAGTACCGTAGACGCAGAGACAGATGGAGAAAATATTAATGTCGATGCATGAAGAAATGTAAGTAATTTATTAAGCACTTTTTACATTTAATAAAATACATATAAAAAAATGGATAGGCTTGAATATTATAGATATTTCAAATGAAATTATGTTGCCACAGAACCTTCCCTTCGTTGTTAAAGTATTCGCAGTAGCTGTACCGGATCTGTTTTGCACGATCTGATGGATTCCTGCTGTAGCTATTTTGCAAATTTACTAATTCTTCATTTGACCTCCAAGACCCGTTAATTATATCCCCAGTTTAAAGATTTTCTATATCCGCTGAGCCTTGAGAGAGGTATGTACTTGATATATTCCTTCTTAAATAGTTGTGTAGGTAGCAGCAAGCTAGAACAACTATTTGAGTTTTTTCTGGTGATAGTAAAATAGGCCTTTGAAACACACCAAATCTAGCAGCTAGAATGCCGAATGCATTTTCAACAATGCGGCGCGCTCTACTGAGTCGACAATTAAAAATTCGCCTTTGTTGAGTTAATTCTGTTTGGGCGTACGGCTTCAATAAGTTTTCACTCATGGCAAATGCATCGTCTGCAACGAATACAAACGGAAGTGTCTTTGGACTGTCCGGTAACCTTCCAGGTTCAGGAAGTCCAAGACTGTTGTTATCTAATTTTTGTCCGAATGTCGTATAGCTTATCACTCCTCCATTCGAAATCCGTCCGTTAATACCGACATCAACCATTAGAAACTCATACTGTGGGCCAACAACTGCCATCATCACTATACTGAAAAAGTTCTTGTAATTATAGTAGAACGATCCTGTATTTGGAGGTTTCTTTATTGCGATATGTTTTCCGTCTATCGCACCCAGGCAATGAGGGAAGTTCCATCGCTTCTCAAACCCATCTGCTATTTTTATCCACTCGTTAGGCGTGTTAGGCAGCTAAAAACAACATTATGTTAATTTCCGTTTAACGAAACAGTTGATAATAATTAACTATTTCCACTGTTTTTTCCAGAATGATACCCCGAGTGTTTGGGAGCCACCAAAAAAGAAGGCAAAAAAGATAAAGTTAATCCAACAGTTAACTAGCACCTGGGCAATGGAACTGCAGAAGATGGAGCCGTTGCAATAAATCTTTGCTAAGAAAGCTATAAATGACATTTTATTTGAAGGTCAAATGGGAACATTAAATCGTAATTCTGTTGCAATAAATGCACCAAGCTCAATTATTATGAGTACAAGCTCCTCCGTTGTCGACGACTATCAATGGACACAACTGACTAGTGTTACTTCCATGCAACTTGCACAAAACAATTACCAGACGGAACCAACCTCAGCCGCAACTTTGCTTTCATCGTTTAAATAACCATGTACTTTTGTGTACGGTATGCATCTTTATATTTTATCTTGTAAACTATTTTTGTATAAACTTTTATAATAATCATCATTAAATACTACTAGTTGATTATTCTTAATAAACTTCAATGCACAATTAGATTAATTACTTACCTTTATATAGTTCTTTAGGAAGTGAATTAATACTTCACATGTCTCCAATACAATACAACTAATACTTTGTGGTTTGTGGTGATATAGCACTAATAAATTTTAGATCCTCGAATGTGTTTCCAGTGACCAAGTACCGCAAGGTTACTGACAAACGTTCCTTTGGTGAGATTGGTTCTCACATGGCAGTAGAAGTTTTTGTAATCATAGGACTAACTATTCTTAGTAAATCATCAAATGTATCAGCATCCATTCTCAGAAAGTTCTTAAAATCATTCGGTTCGCTTAATCGTAAGTCCTTTAGTAGATTTTCGTGACTATATTGGCATCTTTTCTTGTACCATTCCTTCATCCGGCGCCTATTTCGTTTTTTTTTCACAAAAAAACTAAAGCAATGGCTACACAACTTAATTCTGTATGACGTATTGGCATGTTGACTCAGTCGATCCCAAACACATACTGAGCAATATTGAGCGGTCTGAGGGGTACCACATTTTCTCAATAATATTGAGACAATATATTGCATCAATAATATTGATCGTTTAAGGGTGCCTTTAGAACGAAGGCGTGTGTAAGTCTAGTTGTACAGTGAAATTTTAGTGTTCTTGTGATTGTGATTTTTTAAACTTTAAGTTACAAATCAGCCATGTCTGACAGAGAACAAGGGAAGGGTTATGGCACCGCGCCGATAAAACAGCTAAATTTAACTTTATTTTATTATTTAAGTTTTAGTTTGGCAAAGTTCGACTTTGTTAAAAAAATATTCGTCTATATTAAAGTGTGGACTTTAATGTTCCACAACTTTTAGCTGCGCTTTTTTAAACCATGACCTTTTAAACATAATGGTGCAGTGAAAAACCTCGCTTTTTAAGGAGTAATTGATACTCGAACGATTGATCCAATTTAATTTATAAAGTGATATACTTTTGAATATTTAAAAGTGTAATTTATACTTATAAGCTCGACTGCCGAATTTTAGGCAAATGCCGATTTTATTTGTTAATGAATATTGATATAGGACAGAAGTACCATCAGGTACACAAACATCAATGGAAACCCCAATTTCATCTGATGTTGGTGAATTTAGTACATCCATGTTTGAAAGTGATTCTAGTGAGGCACAAAGTGACTATGAAAGTGATTATTGATTAACAATAAAAAATTTATTTTATAAAATAATATCATTTCGGTTCAGATTTTGTAAAGAACATATTTTTTGTTAATTTTAATTTTATTGTATTGTTTTTTAATTTTTGGTACCATATATTTATTCCTTTTTCCAAAAAAAGCATCCCGAATAAATCCATAAGTTTACAAACAGAATTTTGTGGTTTCTGAATTTTTTGTAGTTTTTATTTATTTTCAACCCCCTTAAAACCATCCTATTCATCAAAACAATTTTTTCACTATTTTTACGTTAATTGTCAGACTGAATACAATATGAACACTAAATTTCAGATTTTAATTCTAATATTTTGATTTCAACCCCCTTAAAACCACCCTATTTTACAAAAGCGATGTTTCCACTGTTTTTACATTAACTATAAGGTTGCATTTAAAACGAACCCCAAATTTCAGATTTTAATTTAGTTCTTTTGATTTCAACCCCCATAAAATCACCCTACTTCATCCAGGCAATTTTTTCACTATTTTTACGTTAATTATCACGCTGAGTTCTCTGCGAATTATTTTTTTCAAAATTTTACAAATTTTTTTAGAAATCAACCCCCTGAAAGTTACCCCAATTTTTCAATGGGATTCTTTTCATTATTTTTTCTGAAATCGCCACCTAATTTTGGACCAGTTTCATAAGTTTCAGAGTTTTGGCCAAAAATTGTTTATTTCGACCCACTGTGCGCCGGGCAGACAAAGACAATGCATTGTTCCCCGTTCAGCGCATGACTCATCGGTCATCGCTCTTCCCCTCCACTGCGACAACTCACCACACCAATGCACAGTAGCAGTGTAGTCATTGTTGGGAACTGGGAGGGAAATTACCTTTTTAAAGGGATTTTTTACCTTAAAAGGTCTAAACTCTAAAGGGATATTTCTTCAAACATGGCTATAAAAGAGGAATTTTTTAAAAGTTGGGAAATATTATCAAAAATACTTTCCATTTAAAAATTAGACTGAGATATAAATACTAAAACTGTAAGCATCTTCACCAATTCCACATATGAGGCCTGCCATTCCAAAACGTTGTAAGTGCCATTTTAAGGCATATGTATTTTTCTATGGAAATACGTTGTATGTGCCTAGCTTTACATCTCTATAATGTTAACCTGCAGTATAAACTGTTTTGGAGGGGGAAAAATACAATCTGCTACTCAAAACGTTGTAAGCGCCACGTGCAAGTAGCGTAAGATAGGTTGGTCAGGTTAGTATTGGATAGTATTCCCTGTAATATGGAGCGGGAAACATTAGGGAAAGGTAAAAAAGGGTTAAGAACCCGGACAAGTGGTTAAAAAATATTAAAAAGTCTAAACGGAATAGTGGAGCAGAATATGTATCAAATGAAAATATAATTCCAGCAAAGAAAATGCCGTCTCAGGTACCGTAAAACTACAGTGGCTATAGCCACTGTACGTAAAACGAGGTTAATTTGCCAACCGTCGGCTAACTTTGCACCATGCGTGTAATAGTTATTTACTATACAAGTGGGATAACAGCATCATTAATATACGTGTGTGTAAGTTACAAACGAGTGCGTAGCACGAGTTATGTAAGCACACAAGTATATTAATGATGCATTATCAAACATGTATTGTACAAAATTTTATCTACGACTGCCTAAAATTGAGAAAAGTGCATTAAGAGAAATGTCAGATCTGTCATTTTCAAAAATATTTTAGTAGGAAAATGTCATTATGTCAACTGAGTTGTGTAATGACTTCATTACCTAACTGAAATAGTGTCAAATGAGTGACGTAATGAGTTACTTAACCCACTGGAGTAGATAAAAGTGTATTATTATCCCATTATAGGATAGATTGTAAAATTTTTGCAATTACTAGTTTTATGTTTTATTCCATAGAGGGAGTTACAATAGTCACCGGAGCGGAATTGTATGCTTCGGCCGCCGGCAGTTGGATTCCACAAGCTAACCTAGAAATCTGTGTTATTTCTTGGGTGGAAAAATCTTGATGGTGAAAGGCTCCCAATCGACAACAAAATGTAAATAAAATCTCATTCGTGTATTATTATTGGTTTAACTGTGTACGAAGTGTAACAGAGCAATTTAAATAGGAACATGATTTTTTTTATACATGCACATTTCTTGGTTAAATGGGGAAACTTTGCACCAGGGTCGTGGTGCAAAGTATTCCCCAGGAAAGTGGTGCAAAGTATCCCGGTGAATTTTCTTTATCTAGTTTTATTGTTTCTAGAGGATGCCAAGGGGGTATAAGAGGGTCCCAGGCTCTCGGAGGTATGGCGACTACACGCAAGAAAACTTGGAAATATGTTTAGAAGCAATTAGAAATGCTACATTTACAACTGAAGAAGAAAGGGCCTTTGTTTCTTGCATTCATCAAATGAGCGAATTCGGGTTCCCAGTGATTGAGATGGAGCTTCGTCAAATATCCAAAGCATTTTTAAATAAGAAAGGTGGGCAACTGGGCATTGTTGATTTCTGTTTCATTTTATTTTATTTCTCTTCAACAGGTAGGAGAATACCCCGTTTTAAAGATAAACTTCCTGGCAAGGACTGGGTTAAAACAGTCAGGTTTGCCACCAACATTAAGCGGAGCAGAGCAGCTCTCAGTGATCAGCAACTGCAGGATTATATAGAAAACTTGAAGCAAACCTTAGAGAGGGTTCAACCACATGCAATTTTCAATTATGATGAAACCAATGTAACAGATAATCCTGGCCAAAAAAAGTTATAACCAAACGGGGCATGAAATACCCAGAAAGGATAGTTAATTTATCAAAAAGTTGTATATTCCTAATGATTGCAGTAAATGCAGCAGGTGAGGTTCTGCCACCTTATGTGGTATATAAATCAAAACATTTATGGGACACGTGGACAGAGAATGGTCCACCTGGTACTCGCTACGCCAACACAGCATCTGGGTGGTTTGACTCAGAATTTTTTTCTGATTGGTTTTTTCAGCTGTTATTACCAAAATTGAAAAAAATTGAAGGTAAAAAGGTTATTATCGGCGATAATTTATCTTCGCATTTAAATGTCGATGTATTAGCAGCCTGTAAGGACCATGATGTTCAATTTGTATGCCTGCCACCAAATAGCACTCATGTAACGCAGCCTCTAGGTGTGGCATTCTTCGCCCCATTGAAAAAGGCATGGCGTGAAATTTTATCAGATTATAAAGAATCCCACGTTGGAAGCAGGTCAAGTGTGCTCAAAAAACAACATTTTTCGACACTTCTAAGACGCCTGATGGAGAAAATTTCTGAAAACAGTGCTTCAAATTTAATAGCAGGATTCAGAAAATGTGGAATCGTTCCTTGTGATGTAGTCCCTTATTAGAGCGATTACATACTAACAATCATAACAATGTCGTCAATCAAGAGAATATACCTGCAATAGAAAATTCGTTTCTTGAATCTTTGGAAAATAAAAGGAGGGAGGCTACTCAGTTTCAAGTCCGGGGAAAGAAAAAGAAAATAACAGTTCCAGCCGGAAAAAGCATTGCTCACAGCGAAATCGGTTCTGCTGATTTACCTGGTACTTCAGGAATAGTTAGAGCTCCAATATCCAAACACTCTAAAAAACAAAGAGCGAATGAAGTTTCAGAAGGAGAGGAGTCAGATAAGCTTTCGGAAATTAGAGATTCAGATGATGAAGTTGATGAAATACAAGACATGGAGGAGGAAATTGAATTTAATAAGAAACTTGAATCTGGTTATTTTGCCAAATCTGCAGCTGAAAAAATTCAAGAATCAGGTCTAAAAGATATCCAGAGAGCTGTAGGCGAATACGTTTTAGTCTTGTATGATGGCAATCCTTATCCTGGAGTCATAACAGAAATTGAGGGCGAAATGGTTAAGATTAACGCAATGGTGGAGTCACTGAAATTTTGGAAATGGCCCGAGAAGACCGATGAAATTTGGTATAGCTGGGACAAAATACTTGGTGCAATAAATGCACCTAAGCAAATGACCAAACGTGGTTTGTATTCTTTACCTGAGTGCGACCGATTTTGGTGGAATTAATGTTCATCGGATTTGTGATTGTATTTGAAGTTAACTATTATGCCTGAATAAACTAATTTCCTGTATTTTTTAAATAATTAACGATTACAATCTTAAGTTGTGTTGATTATATGCCTATATCCCTCAAAAATTTAAAATTTCTATACCAAAAGAACCGCACATTCTTAACTTAAGAACGGGGTGGGGCTTCTTTGCCTCGCAAAAATTTTACTATAGAAAAACCAGTCTTAAATGAAGTGGTGCAAAGTAAACCCATCGTATAGCCTACTTTGCACCAGATTTCAAATGTACATATTTCAAACCTGGGTCTATATTGAGATGGTATTGAGCCCGCTACTCAACACTGCTTGCAGCACAACAAATAAATAAAGCAAGTCAGATAGCACAGAGTTGGGGTAGTTTATGCAACTGCAACTTTGAACGTAAATTTCAATCCGTAATTACATTTGCAAAGAAATGCTCGTAGTAATGAGTTTATTTGAGTAAGAAGGCAAAGGGCAGAGCTCGTTTTTCATAGATTGGAATCGATAATTTTGAATTAGCCAAAAATAGGAGGTATCTGCAAAATTAAAGCCGAACCAAAATAAATAGAACTATCACAGAAAGGTTTATAAGATGTCCGTGTTAAATGAAGCATACCTACATGTCAGAATAATTAAATAGGTTATGTTGATGAGCATTTTAAATAAAGGTAATTGAAGCAGAATTATGATAATACGTTGCAACGAGCATAAACCAAACAGAACAGGGCAAATAATTATGGGACAGCAATATTGAAAATTTGGAGAAAAGCGAACAGTTAAGAAATTACAAGAAATGGACACAACAGGATGTGAAACAAATTAGCGAAGGAACTGAACAATTAAAAAAACAAGTCAGTGTAATTACTTGAGTGATAAGGACAATTAAATAACACAAAGTGAGTGGCGCTATGACACAGTTTAAAACCAAAATTAAAAGAACAATATTTTAGAAATAAGAATTTTTGTGTGTTAAGTAATTATCAGTGCACCTGTGAGAATGTGGGGAACATTTTTCCTCACCAAAAATAATTTTTCTTCGTGTCACCTTCCGACGACCCCGACAGAACCAGCGCAGCTTGCGAACTACAGCCACGGGCAAGATAAGGTTCCTAAACTCGGGATTTCGACTGCAGCATACCCGCACAGCGTGTAAGAAGCCTCTACAGCAGCCACAGCACTGCAGGACCACGCATCCGGCAGAAATCAGCAGGAGATGCAGTCCGAATGAGCTACCGCAGCCCTACGAAGAAGTCAGGTTAGTTTTCAAACCAAAGTAACGGTGTTAGCAACCGGAAATTTGCATGACTACTAGAGCAAACCTTCATGAACGAGACCCAGGCAGAGTTAAGCATCCATTAAAAACCAAATATCTAGTAATTGTCATAATCAAGTTTGAGATTATGTTGGTCCCAAAGCGACGCTCCAAAAAAAACAATTTAAAACAATCAGTGACGCTAAGAGCGCGACAATTCAAAATTTACCTGATAAATCGCTCATAAAACACCTTTTATTAGTTTAAATCACAACAACGAATCGCACCAAACTAAATCGATTTGTGCTAGGATTTTGACAGCAATAGCGTCTGCGCGCTCGAGTTAAATTTATCTTCCAGTGGCGTATCACACGAGTTTAATATTAACGTATCAGGATACCCAGCTCTGAGGTACGAGTCATCTTGCTCACCTAGCTAGCCTCTGTAAGATTGAATTGCAGATGGATGAAATATAATAAAGGGCACAATACTGTTTACTTTATAAATAATTAACGAACCCAGTGAGTATTTTTAGTCAGTCGAAATTTGACCTAAATAAAAGAATATTTGCAGGTACTGGTAATTTCTATTTATTTTATCATCTTCATTATAATATTACAACACAGTCATAAACCATTGCAATATATTATGTTTAAATTAGGTAGGCACATATTTTACCACCTCTAATATTGATCTAAGCAATCGCAAAATTTTTAGGATCTAGGTACTATGTATTACAAACTATTTAAGATAAAGTCAAAATGTGGAGCAAAGTAACCCCGTTTTACGGTAACGTATTTTAGATTTCGTTATGTTTACACATTCCTAAGCCTGAGTGCTCCGTTACAGGTAAACTGCAAATGCCAGCTGTCGTGTTTATCTTTAACGTTGGAATGTCGCTTATCCATTTTCAAAAAATTTCATGAAATGAAAATCTACGAGAAGCAACAAGCATATCTACAACCCCTTATCCATCCTCAGTGAACAGAATTTCCTGGGAGGCTGAATCAGGATTCCGTTACTTTGCGCTAGTTCTACCCTCCAAGCACGTAAACAAGACTGTGTTTACGTTTTAAACCAATGTAGTCAATGGTACTTGAAAGGACGACAGTAAAACCACCCCTGGGACACAGCCTCATGCCCCATAAATATTATGGCTTGGAAGGGGTAGTAACGAGTGAATCAAACATTAAATGCAGATTGTTTTTATTATAAAAATAAACTTCTATTTATATAAAACTAAAACGCTTAACTAAGTAACAATATCAAAGTTCATATGTACAGTTTACTGGGAAAGCGTTTAAATTACAAAACAGCAATGTAGCAATTCTGCAGTTTTTATTTCCTGCTAGAGCGAAGGTCGCCCGTTGAACTTGCTACTGTAGGTCGGTATTGTGCATGAAGTGCAGATTTGCATTTTTCCTGGTCTTTAACTCGTCTGATTGCGTAGTAACACTGGCTTTTAAGATATGAATAATGTTCCGTAAATTTGGACTGAAATATATATATATGTTTAATCTAATTTAAACATATTAAATTTAGTAATTATGAGGCAAAGACTGGTGATTGCGGCATTAAAATTTTCTTGCTATTAAATCGGAATTGCATTTTAAAAACGTGCGACTGGATTTTGTAAATTTTAGAAAATAAAATTTATGTGTGTTTAAATCAAGTTTAAACACTCAGCTAATAAAGCGTCGTAGACATGGCACCTAAGACCACCCAGCTCAAAGCAGAAGGGGGCATAGTTTTAACTACTTTTTCATGCTACAGGGTGGTTCAGAAGTTAGAGTATGTTTAAATACTTTTACTAATACGTTTGGTATAACCAAACGACGTGTTCAGCTGTTGGGTGAAAAAATCTTATCGGGAAAAATGGATCATACCGAAAAGAGAGGAGGTGCAAGAACGGTCAGAAATATTGTGCGTTATTCTTTGTCCAGTCTTTTCTTCGAGGTGCACAATGTGGAGAAGTTCAGAGTGGTTAAAAAGAGCTACATCTAGTTGGCTTTGAAATTTGTTTGATTATAAATGTTTATGTGCAGCTATTTGGATTGCATTATGGGAAATTCACATGTACATGCATGTTATAATTTCACAAGTGTAGTTGTTTAGTGATTACACAGTGAATCTCCCCGAGAAAAAGAAGGTAAAATTAGTTATTCTCGTGTTGCACGTTCATATTTGCTAAAATACAATTTGGAGTTTTAATTTTTGTTTACTAACATATCAAAAATTTCTCTTTTTATTCTACGTTTGCCACATTCAAATGCAGAAGCCGAGAGATGTTTTCAGTGGTGAACGACATAAAAACAGAAAAACGTAACAAATTATCTGCAAATACTTTAAATTCAACGTGCGTGATTAGATCTAAATTTACTGCACAAAATGTTAATTGTACGAATTTTAAACCGAATGAACATCATTTTTATAAAATGAATAAAGAAATGTATTCATAGAATCGTTTAGTATTTTAGTAGGTATTGGTATTGTAATGATAAGAAGCTGGTGTGGGACAGACGCCAAAAAATTCTGGTGGAAGCTACCGGCACAAAAAACTGATTGCAACAAAACCGGACGGAAATTTGGCGACGACTATGGCTTCGTTAAAGTTTTACGAAAAAAACATCGGCAAAAAACGAGTATTGGACAGGCATATTTTGAAAATTTGTACTTGGAATGTAACCACGATGTTGCAGGCAGGGAAACTCGAAGAGATAGCCAATGAAATGATTAAATATGAATTTGATATTATTGCAGTTCAGGAAGTTAGATGGCAAGGGCAGGGTATAATACCCAGAAAAAAATTTCTTTCATGTTTAGTGGTAGTGTTAAGCAAGGGCAGCAAGCAACCGGATTTTTATATCACACACAAAGTAAGTACATCCATATTATCTTTCTCACCAATTAGCGATAGGATCTGCAAATTGAGAGTCAAGGGAAAATTTCATAACACAACGCTCATTAATGCATATGCGCCGACCGAAGCAGCAGATGCTGAAGTTGCAGACGCTTTTTACGAATAATTGAAGAGTGTAAATGATGCCGCTATCTGTATGTCAGATAGAGATCCTGTATATAGCTATATACAGGGACTCTAGTGCCAGAACATTTGTAAAATCTAAAGGATCTAAGTGCCATTCTGCCAATTATTATTTGTGTGTTGAATCATGGAGCTACATGACAGTGACAGAAAAAAAAGAAGGAAGAGGTGTAGAAAGTGTAATTCATGAAAGAAGACGATTAAGAACTAGTGGTACGGAATTTACAACCTATTCGGGAGCAGTAATTTCTGCTAAACAACCACCTGAAACTGTAAGTTTTCCATTACATTAAATTTATAGGTTATAGCTTTATTTAAAATACATTTTTATTTTTCTTGTAGGCTGTTTGTCCCTGCAAGCTGCAATGCAAACGTATCGAGTTGGAACAACAAAGGCGTTTGCTTAATTATTTTTATAAAATAAAAGACCCGATAAAGCAGAAGACATATTTATTAGGTTTAATACAAGTTGGCAAAATAAGTCGACGGCGCGGCGCCATGGAAATTATGGCGACCCCACACACAGTCGTCGTCAAGTGACCATATATTATGCTGTGCCCAACGGAAAAGGGGACCATGTTCCACTATGTCGCAATACGTTCAAGAGGGGCAAGGTAAATAAACCTAGAAAATATACTCAAGATATTAAAGATCAGGTAATACAACATATAGAAACATTTCCAAGAGAAGAGAATCATTACAGCAGGAGCAAATCCCAAAAACAATTTCTTAGTCCTGATCTAAATATAAACCGGTTATTTGTTGCTTTTTGCAAAAAGTATCCAGATACTGCAGTGAACCATAGATTCTACTCGGACACATTTCATAGAAATTTTCCTCATCTTCGCTTTGGAAAACCAAAGTCTGACAGATGTTCCACTTGCGATTTGCTGAATTGCAAAATAAGAGCATCTAATGGTTTAGAACAGAGGCCTTTTAAAGCGAAATTGAAGCTGCACCAACGGAAAGCAGAAAGAGCCAGGCAACAGCTGAACACTGATAGCCTTCTATCACAAGAACCGACAAGTGACACCTTAGTAATGACAATGGATTTACAGCAAGTGATCTTTACACCTTCTTTAACACACAGCGATATGTTTTACACCCGCCAACTATCAAACTATAATCTTGGCCTACACGTTGCAGACACGAACAAAGCGCTTATGTGTTTGTGGAATGAATCGCTAAGTGGAAGAGGAGGTAACGAAGTTGGATCCGCAATATTGAAAGCACTTTTGTCTCAACAGATTTTTGCAACCAAAGAAAAGCTGATCGTGTGGAGCGACAACTGCATAGGGAAAAACAAAAATCGCATGTTACTTATGGTTTTCATATACCTAGTGGCCACAGGTAAATTTGCACAAATTGATCACAAGTTTCTGCTTAGTGGCCATTCCTATCTTCCCTGTGACAGGGACTTCGCCTTGATCGAGAAACGGAAACGAGTATGCAAGTTATATGTACCAGAAGATATCGACAAAATGATAAAAGAAGCACGTCACAAAAATCCATTTGAAGTCATGTACTTGGTTAAAGGTGATTTTAAGAACCTACAAACGTTTGCTGATACTTTTATAACAACCAAGTTAAACATATCGCAAGCCGTTTGGATACAGATTTCAAAGGTCAATCCAGGGTTAGTAAAAGTAAAGAAAAGTTTAAGTGAAGTTGCCGATTGGAAAACAACTAATGTTTTTAAAAAAGGAAGAAAGATACAAGACATTCGAACTCATCACATTCCACAGATTTAGTGCCAGAACAGAATAAGTGCAGCAAAACTGCAAAATTTAAAAGACATGCTTGACTATATTCCACTGAGGCACTACATGTTCTATCAAAATCTAATTCAGCCGACATCAGAGCAAACAAGCGGAAGTGGAAAACAAGACGGGAAAAACAAGTAACAAGTGCAACAAGAGCCTTTTGAATGTAAGACATAAGGGGACTTACATCTTTTTACCGAATTTGTGTTTCATTTTTTCCCCTAGGAATAAATTTATGTTTAATTATTTGTTTATACCATGTACTTATCTATATGTTAAATGTATTAAGAGAAGAAATGTTTTATTTTAGTTAAACGTCGTTAATAGAGTGTCAATAAAGTTTTATTGCAATATCTCATTTTGTGCTTTTTGGCACTTAGACCCTATACAATTTACACTATTCAACTGCAGGTAGCCTGTGAATCATGCCCTAAGTATGACACTGTTATACTCTTAGGCGACTTTAACGGTAAAATCGGTAAAGAAAATGCAATTAATGATGTAGCTGGCAAGTACTCGCTGCACGACAAAACAAGTGATAACGGCTTCAGGCTGTGTCAATTAGCAAGTTCCCAAAACTACGTGATTTGTAGCACACGATTCGCCCACAAAAACATCCATAAAGGTACATGGACAATGCCGGGTAATCGGGCAACCAACCAAATCAACCATGTCCTAATCAATAAAAGACGAGTAATGGAATGCCTAAATGTTCGTATGTACATATAGAGGCCCAAACTGCGATACCGACCACTTTTTAGTAGGGGCACTGATGCAACAAACCTTAGAGGCGGTAAGATACACGCCAAAAAGTGGCAGAAAACAGTGGAACAAGGAAGCACTGGAGGACGAACAGGTAAAACACTCTTACAGCACAACCATAACTAAACATTTAGGTGATAACGTTGCTGGACAGAACGTGGAACAGCAATGGGATAACATCAAGACCGGTATACACAAGGCAGCGCAGGAAGTGCTAGGAATCAAGTCTAAAAGCACAAAGGCACATAACAAGTGGTTCGATGAAGAATGCAGAAAAATGACAGCGGAAAAAATCAGGGCAAGGCTAAACCTCCTGAATGATAACCACACCGAAAATAAAAGCCTATATGATAAACTACGGAAAGCAGCTACAAAATTGTGCCGGCATAAAAAGAAAACATGGCTCAACGAAAAAATAAAAAAGCTAGAGCAACACAACTCCCTCAACAGATCAAGGAAATTTTATAAAGATATCAAAGCGCACTCAAAATTGTTTGGATGCAAAGCTAAACATGGTAGGCAGTTGCTCGAAAATAAAGAAATCCTCGACAGGTGGCAAGAACATTTTCAAAATTTACTTAATTCTGATCGAGTGGGAAGTGAACCAGGACAACCGCCAAGAACCAGCGAGAAGGAATGCCTAGAAAGCCCCACATACAATGAAGTCATGCATGTGATCAATAGCTTAAAAAATAACAGAGCGGCAGGGCACAACGACATAGTTGGTGAATTAATTAAGAATGGCAGCAGAGCTCTGTTTGAATGTATATACCGTCTTATAAAAACTATCTGGGAGCAAGAAACCATGCCAGCCGACTGGGGAAAGGGATATTAATAATTCCAATTAAAAAAAAAGGCGAGCGAGAGTGCTGTGATAATTATCGAGGTGTAAAGCTGCTTGGTGTCTCATATAAAATCTTCTCGTGCGTGCTCTACAATAAATTAGTACCACACGCCGAACTCGCAATAGGTGATTATCAAAACGGATTCAGGTCCAATCGATCCACGATAGACGGCATCTTTACGCTAAGACGAAAAATGCTGCGAGCACAACGTCGAACTGTATAACCTCTTTATCGATTTCCAGCAAGCCTTTGACAGAATAGACAGAAATCAAATCATCAAGGCTTTGAATGGCCTAGGCATACCACACCACAGAAGTTAACTAATTTAGTGTGTATGACACTAGCAGGCTCCATGGCTGCAGTAGTTGTGCAGCAAGGAACAACGGAATTTTTCCCCATAAACACCGGAATAAGACAGGGTGATTCACTACACGCTACCTAAATATAGATGGCAGCAGCTATGCTTCCCTGTATTCTCTAGTTAGGTAGGCATCTACTTATGTACTAAATTTGATCATTCTCTGTTAAACTTGTGTACTGTAAACAACAGCTTAGGGTCATTTTTGACCCTGCCATACTGTAAGTGTAATAAAGAGTGTATTGTGAAAGTTTTAAAATGTCTGGTGCTGGTGGAAGCAGAACAGGTATAACACCGGCTGAACATGAAGCAATTGTTCAAGACATAATGGATAATGGATTAGACAATGACGGTGAGTTCTCAGACTGTCCTAGCGAACATAGCGACCACGATACTAATTCAGAGGTTGAGCTTGATGATATATCTAGCGAATCTGATGATGAGAGTGATAATGAAGCGAATCAAGGCGGTGACAGTGAAAAAAAGAAAACATATTATTACGGGAAAAATAAATATAAATGGGCAACAACACCACCAGCACCCAGTAAAACACGTGCTAGCAACATTGTGACTCACTTGCCAGGTGTTACAGGCGAAGCTCGCCTAAAAAAACCATCTACACCAGTGCAATCTTGGGAATGTCTTATTGATGCAGATATTCTGAAAATTCTACTAGAAAATACTAACGCACAAATCACGGAAATGTCTGCAAAATATAATTTGCGTAGCCTTTCTTGTCAGTTTACGAACCATGTTGACATGATTGAATTGATATCATTTCTGGGACTTCTATATATGGCGGGGGTTTTCAAATCCAATCATGAAGACCTAAAATCCCTATTTGCCACAGACGGAACGGGACGAGATATTTTCGGGCAACTATGTCTCTGCAACGATTCACTTTTTTACTTTGTGCCCTACGGTTTGATGACAAGACAACTAGATTAGAAAGAATTAGTAACGGAGACAAGCTTGCAGCCATATCTGAGATTTATAATCTTTTTATAATCAATTGCCAGTCTAATTATAGTTGTGGTGAATACCTAACTATAGACGAAATGCTAATAGCATTTCGGGGCAGATGCAGCTTTAGAATGTATCTGAAAGACAAGCCAGATAAATATGGCCTAAAGATGCAATGCCTGTGTGATGCTAGGACGCACTATCTGTTCAATGGTTTTATCTACACGGGTAAAAATACAAATGTAAGTAATCCTAGAAAACTAGCTGTACCCACATTGGATGTTCTTGCTCTTATTCCACCAGTAGCAAATTCCAACAGGAATATCACAGCTGACAATTGGTACACGTCTTTGGAGCTAGTCACCGAACTGCAAAAACACAAACTCACATTTGTTGGCACTATGAGAAAAAACAAACGTGAACTTCCATCTCAATTCTTACCACACAAACAACGAGTTGAGAAGTCATCTGTGTTTGGGTTTACTAAAGATTGTACTCTGGCTTCCTATGTCCCAAAAAAAAATCGGGCCGTTATACTTTTATCTTCCATGCACCACACTGACACCATTTGTGATAATGACAAGCCCGAAATTATACATTTCTATAATTCAACAAAAGGCGGTGTAGACTCTCTTGACCAAAAGTGTTCAAATTATAAAGTTGGAAGACGAACAAGACGTTGGCCTCAGGTTATATGGTTTCGCATCATGGATATCGCAGGAGTGAATTTCAATATAATTTTCAATGGCATTGCTCAAAACAAAACTATGGAGAGAAGACAATTCCTGACCACCCTAGGGCGTGATCTTATTCAAGAGCAACTGATGCGCCGAGTTTATGCGAAATTCATGCCTAAAGAACTACGCAGTGTTATTTGTAGAATCGCTAATGTGGCAGAACCTGTCAAAGAACCCCAACCTGATGAAGCTAGGGGGGCACGTGGCGTCAAAAGAGGAAGATGTTACATCTGCCCATATTCCCAGAAAAAAGAAAGCCTTTTGTGCAGTAATTGCAGTCACCACATCTGCAAAAATCATAGCAGAACAATCACTACATGCCAAAATTGTGAAGAAGCCCAAGGTACGAAAGGTTAATGACATTTTTTTTCTTTGTATACTTATATAATTTTTTTATATAGAATGATCAAGCTGAGATACCCCCAAGGCAAAATCCGAGGAAAGAATCAGAAAAAAAAAAGTTTTTTACAAGATATTGTTGATTTAGCAGTTTTTTCTATATTGCCTTATATTTGTCAATAAATTATTTATAAATGCACATATTTTTTTTCTGTGCTCTTAAAAGGGCTACAAGAGTGTATATCTACAGTACCTTACGTCGAATATCGTTTAGCAAAAACATTAGCATGCAAAAAAAATAGGGGTCAATTTTGACCCTGCCATACTCTAAGTGTGTGAGATTTAAGCCATACTACTTAAGGGTTAACTTGCTGTTGGAATACGTCATCAGGAAGTCGGGTTGTGTGGTACATTGAGGTCAAAAAGTGTTCAACTGATAGGGTATGCAGATGATTTAGCCCTAATAAGCAGATCCCTAGACGCACTCAAATACAGTTTAGTGAGCCATAAAAACGCAGCAGCGGAGATAGGTATGCATATCAACACAAGCAAAACAAAATATATGAGTGTCAAAAACCGTACACAAAGGACAAGGTCTCGTAGTAGATAACACCGTGTTCGAGGAGGTCAATGAATTTCAGTACCTGGGCGCACAGATAAACACATCTAATTCCCTGGACGCAGAAATAACAAGGAGAATTCAGACTGCAAACAAAACATATTTTAAATATAAACATTTAATGTTTTCCAAAGTGCTTAATCGACCGTCCAAGGTAAACATTTATAAAACTTTAATCCGGCCAGTTATCATTTACAGGTGTTAAACGTGGGCTTTAACCGCTAAACAACAGGAGCTACTAAGGTGCTTTGAAAGGAGGGTATTAAGAAGAATTTTTGGGGGTGTGATTATTAACCCATTATTTCCCATTGTACTCATTTGAGTATACCATAGAAAATATTTTTGTAGCGCCATCTAACAATCAGTATACTATATATAGTACTGAAAGTTGATAGTTTCAGTTGTTTTCCATAGATGGCTCCCAGATATTTCAGCAAAATTGACAAATAACCAATTCTAACACAATTTTGTTGACCGCTGCGTACGTTCAGTCATCTGATTGTTGCAGGAGAGTGAACAATCCTGCGAAAAAGTTATTTATTGTATTACAACTGTACTCAACTTGTGTTTTTAGATTGTAGTAAGTGCAATTGGACTATCTTTAGTGTTGTTGCAATATATAATTCTATAATCAGAATATGGTAAGTAGAAATTTCTTACTGTACCCATTTGAGTACAATGGGCTGATGCCTTACTTTTATATTTCAATATGACTTATTACGCCAGCTAAGTGCATGCGTTTTTTTTTAGTTTGCAATGGAGCCAGAAGTTTTTCCCGAAATTTCCGTGCGAAAATTCTACAATAGGAGAAGATACCAACATTTACAATCTGCTTTAGAAAAAGTTGCCTCGTCAAGTACCAGAAGTGAAGTCGATATTGTGATTATTCCTCCCACTGTTGACCCACAGACGGACGAGGAAGATTTTGACGAAAATAATATTCCAGATGAGTTGCTGTTGCCTCAAGATGTCGCTGGTGAAATCGAACTTCAGCACATAAGTAGCAGCGAAAGCGAAGACAGTGATGATGAGTATAATTTGCCTTTGTCAGTTTTGCGGCAGAATATCTTGCGTCCAAATCAAAACTCTTCGCAATCAAAGACAAAAAAACTGCCAGAACCTAAGTGGACAAAAATGTTTGTAGATACTAGTATTCCATCAACAACAGGCTGCGTAGATCGTCTGGAAATTTTAAAAAGTGATCTAGAAAACCTCAATCCAGTTGAAGTATTTGAGAAATTATTTGATGATGATGTTTATGATCATATTGTTTCTCAAACTAATTTGTATTCTTCACAGAAAAATAGGCATGATTTTTTTGTCTCAAAAGCCGACATAAAACTTTTTGTAGGAATTCTTCTTTTGACTGGATACCATAAGTTGCCAAGTGAGCGAAATTACTGGAGTCTTGATGAAGATTTAGGCGTTCCTGTGGTAGCAAATTCTATGTCACGAAATAGGTTCCAAGAAATCAAAAAATTTATTCATTTAGCCAATAATGACAATTTAGATAAAAATGACAAAATGGCTAAACTGCGTCCTCTTATTTCCCTTCTGAATCAAAAATTCCAGCAATGGGGTATATTTCATGAACACCTGTCAATCGACGAAGCAATGGTAAAGTTTTTTGGTCGTCATTCCAGCAAACAATATATAAGAGGCAAGCCCGTGCGATTTGGGTATAAGAATTGGATGTTGTGTAGTTCCACTGGCTATTGCTACGCATTTGACACGTACTCTGGTGCTAAAAATACTACTAACAGACTCGCCAATCTTCCTTTGGGATCTAGAGTGGTACTTGAGCTTCTGGAATGTGTCGCAACACCATCGGACCATATAATTTTTTTCGATAATTATTTTAGCAGCCATGGGCTTCTAAAGTCACTGAAAGAGCAGGGTCAGAGGGCTACCGGAACAATCCGTGAAAATCGAACAAGAAACTGTCCTCTGACCAACGTAAAAAGTTTCAAAAGAAAAGATAGGGGCTATTTTGAGCACATGTATGATAGTGAATCAGCTCTTCTGTTCATCAGATGGCAAGATAATAATATGGTCTCAATGGTAACAAACTATGACACATTGGAGCCTGTTGGTCGTGTAAAGCGCTGGTCGACAGCTGCAAAAGAAAAGATTGATGTTCCTATACCTAACATTTTTCAAAACTACAACAAATCCATGGGCGGTGTTGATTTGCATGATCAAGCTGTAAGCAGTTACAGGATCTCAATTCGTGGAAAAAAATGGTGGTGGGTACTGTTCACCAATATGATAAATATGGCTCTTGTCAACGCTTGGAGGATTTTTCAAATTGTAAATTCAGAACCAATTAGTCTTATAGACTTTGAGAGAATGATAGTTCGTCATTATTTGGCTTGTCACGAAAAATCAAAATATAAGAGGAGATCAACTGGTCAAGTGCCAGTAAGTGTGAGGAAACATGAAAGTGGCCATTTTCCACTAAAATTGCAAAAACAACTAAGATGTACTCAGTGTCACAAGAGGGCCAGATGGTGTTGTACAAAATGCAAAGTCACTTTATGTGTTGAAAGAGATTGTTTTGCCGTTTATCACTCGTAATTGTATTTGTTCTTATAATATTAAAATTTTGTTAATGTTTTTGTATGCCAATAATTTTGTTTGCTAATTTTCAAAAATTGTAGGATTTCTTTGAATAAAGTTTGTGTAAACCTATAAACAAATTTTTCTTAAATTTTTTCACAGACTATTATCCCATTGTACTCATCTGAGTACATGGGTTTGGCGACTAACCCATTAACTTCCGAATATGGGTTACATTTACTTTTTTGCTCCAAATAACGTATATTTTACAAAAATAATAAAAAATTATTATTTCGCTTTAAAAATGATCTTGGGTTTTAATGGGTTAATGGCGGTGTGCGCAGAAGAACCAACGCTGAAATATACGCCCTGACAAAAAACGAGGACATAGTGCGGCAGTGTAAATCCCAAAGACTAAAGTGGTTCGGGCACGTAATGAGAATGTGCAGTGAAAAAGCGGCAAGGAAAATTATGGACTAGGACCCAGGATACGGTAGAAGAAGGGGAAAGCCACGAAACAGATGGTTACAAGCAGTGCAGCAAGACCTCGCAACCGTGGGCATAAAAAACTGGAGGGAAAAGGTGAACGATATGGTTATATGGAAGAACCCTCGGATTTTTAAGCATGTATAAGTGTAGAAATAAGCACAATGGTCTTTTAAATATGCCTAAAAAATTTGAGTAAATAAGCGCAAAATAAGTTTTAATAAGCATAAATAAGTTTTTTTAGGCAGAAATAAGTTTTAAAATTTTTGTTATAAAATGTTTGCTATTTATATACAATTTAAAATGAAAGACAAATTACATGAGATTACATTATTTATTCTATAAAAAATACAGGTATGCAATAATTATACTACCTTATACTACTTATACTTATACACTTAAGAACAAAACATGAATCAGTTGTAATTCGCAAAACAGTACGTTACGACAACCTTTTCTAAATTCTCTGGAGTGAAACTTCGACGCTTTTCACTAAAAATTAATTTATACGCAGAAAATGTTCTTTCTACATCTACTGAACTTACTCGAGCAAATTTAAAAAATGGTACGTGTTCCATTAAGACATTATCAGGTATATCTGCCTCTTCACCCAACAAAATTTTGTTTATACTACTGAGAGTTGCATATCCAGTATTTTTTTCTAGAACTGCATCTAATTGTTCTTAATAACTTGGGCGGGTTTTCCCTGGATGCTTTTAATTTTTTCTTTAACGATTTCGAGATGTCCTAAATAATCATTTAAAGTAAGATGCGATGTTTCTAATTTTTCAATCGCATCCGCAATACATTTGAAATTACTCGAAATAAACAAAATATTGTTTTTCAAATTTTTTTCCTTTAAAACGAATTTTGCAGTTTTTATTGCACTTGCATCTTTATCATCAAAGTCGTTAATAATTTCAGTTACTTTGTCTAAATGTTTCGCATAGAACTCCACTGCCCTTAGCCAGGTTCCCCACCTAGTTATAACGGGCTCGGGCGGGAATGGAGTATTTGGTAATTTTAATTTATACTGGGCAATTCTCAGAGGAGCCTTTATGAATACTTTTTTTACAGAAGAAATAAGTTTATTTACGTTTGAATATTCCTCTCTAATTTTCTCTGCCACGCGGTGGAGAGCATGAGCCAAACAAGTAAAATGAACTAAATTTGGATAGAAAGTTTGAAGTATTTTTGCTGATGCTACCATGTAAGGTGCAGCATCAGAATACATTTTTATCGTTAAATTCTTCAGCATAGAGAAACCTTAAACACGAATTAACAAAATAAGCCACAGTTTTACTATTGTGGTTTCTAAAACTTTTGAACATAGTAAATATGCTCTGGTTGGATTAGTATCGCAGAGTTTACCAACTACAAAATTAGCAACATAGTTTCCAACGGCATCAGTGGTTTCGTCCACAGAAAACCACATTGGCCCTTTACTCACGTTTTCCCTGATTTGTTGAACCGCAGAACTATAACATCCATCAAGATAATTTTTTCGTAACGTAGACTCACAGGGAATACTTCTATTGCAGTATCTTTCCAAAAATGCTTTGAAAATGGGATTTTCCACAGCATTCCGTGGAATATTTGCGGCAACAAGTGCACCACACATTTCTTGGAAAAATTCATTTTTCTTGTCGGAGACTGAAGGAGCAGTTAGAAACGTCTGCTTCAATTTGGTTTTGCGATTGACACTGCTCTGATGCAACGCTGTCTGTATGTGCTGCTGAAGTTGATGCTTTTTGTTGCACGAAACCTATAGCAAAGCAAAAGCAATATTATTGTATTTATGTTAGTTAGTGCTACCTTGAAATGATAAAAGCAACACAGTTATTGTTAACTTACTTCTTTATTGCAAGGATTGCAAAATATTACATCACCGTCCGATTAAAAGCACTCAAAACTTGGTTCCTTCAACCACTGTTTAATTAAAATACTTTTAGAAAGTTTTGTTTTCCCCATTATGAACTTGTAACACTTGGAAAGAAAATAGCCTAGCGAAATCACCTGTTACTGCACTGCTAGTTTGTACAACTGCTTCTTGTAAACAATAAAATTCCAGCTCATTTTCTGGATGTATCCCCTCCTTTCCAGGTACCTACCTGCTAGGTGCATGAACAGTTGAAGGAACTCAATCCCTTTCAGATTAGGTACCTGAGTTAATACTATTAAACAAAGGAATGCGCTATCTTCAAGTTCGGTCATTTTACTTTACCTGCATTGCAAGCTTTCTATTTATCTTAAAGATGACCTAACAGAATGTTTGGGACTTGTAGGTAAAAAAAAACTGAAAATTAATGAAAAATCTGTAAGGAAAATTATTGGTAAAAGTAACTGCTTGCAAGTAGACAAAAAAGTATGCTTTTAAAAAGGCATATTAAGCACTAAAAGCACACAATACCAAAATAAGCCCAAAAATGTCAAAATAAGCACAATAAGCATTTATAAGTATGGCTCATTTTCTTGGCAATTTTATAAATCGCTTACATTTTAATTTTCACCAGGTTATGCCCAACCTAAGCGAATAAGCATTTGCTTAAAAATCCGAGGTCTAAACATCACCCATCAGGCTAAAACCCACAAAGGGTTGTAACGCCGAAGAAGTAAGTAAGTAAGGTATTGTATTCATGTAATCACTGTTTAATTTTGATATTATATTTTTTAAGCATTTTATTAACTAATTATGTTTACCTATTAATTTTTAGTTTCATTTTCTTCAAATAAAGTATTTTATAACAAGATAAAACCTTTGTTTGAATTTAAACTTAAAATAATAATAGCATAATCAGTAATTATTTAAAAACCAGTAATTACTTATCCAAAAATATAAGCTTAAATTATTTTTTTTTCTTCAGGATAAAATTTATGAGCCTAGTTTATTACACGTATGCCACTTTGTTAGGTCATTTTGGTATTTTAAATAGCCACCTAGGCTTTAGGGCAGCGTGCCCGTATGCTAAGCCCTTTTAGTTCTTTATTTGGCTCCATCGCCTAATTCTAGAATCACGATGTCGCACATATTTAGCTCCAAAAGCAGTATTTTTCGTCGGTTGGAGCTCCCCTCTGATGGCGTTTTTCCGAATTCCGAATCTCCTAGAAAGCACGCCGTCGAGGCGTGATGCCATTGGTGCCGGCATTAACTTGTTTCGTTTTATCGCCCCGCGATTGGCTGCCAAGGTTTAGTCACGTGAGGACGCGACCAAGGTGACCTTTGCCAACGCTTCCCTCTGGGCAGTTGTCCGCAGCCCGTTGCAAAGAACGCTCGTGTGGTGGTTGTGAGTCGGAGTTTTTCTAATTGTCTTCGGCGTAGCGTGGGTGTTTGGAGCCCAGTTCCTGCTTCCGTAAGTAAGGGGTCGTGCCCCCTTCATCTCGACCTACGATGATCTGTTCCGCAGAACGAAAGTGGCCCATTTTTTCGTCGTCCCGTTGTACGCGTCCTGGACGCGTCTCACGTCGCCATTAAGGCGGTTGTGCACTCATCCCTACAGCCGTTGTAACATCGAAGGTATCTGCCACCTACGACTGCAGCCTGTCGCAACTCAACTGTACCAGGCTCCCTCGCCGCCTACGCATTAATATGTGTCTTTAACCTGATTACCGCTGTGATCGCGAGTGCTAATTTAATCTTCGCTGTCCGCTGCATAAGGCATCGCGCCATCATATTGGTGCATTCCTTCAGAATTGCAGACTGTCCATATCGCGAGTGCTAATTTAATCTTCGCTGTCCGCTGCATAAGGCGTCGCGCCCGCATATTGGTGCATTCCTTCAGAATTGCAGACTGTCCATATCGCGAGTGCTAATTCAATCTTCGCTGTCCGCTGCATAAGGCGACGCGCCAGCATATTTGTACTCATTACGACTCATTACTGTTCATTACTGTTCACTACTGTTCAACATCTGTCGCTAAGTTTAGAGCGCGCGTGCCAGCTGGTGCCCTTAATTATAGTCTAAGTATAGATATAGGGCGACGCACTCTGCCGCCCCATTGTAACCCGAAGTTCAATACATGATTGGTTAGTTAAGGGATTTATTGTTTTGTTTCGACTTGTGCATGTTCTGTTACAGATAGACGCCCCCTTCATTGTACTGATTCTTGTACGACGGAACGAGGGAGCTTTGAGCGTGCAGGTGGGTGAGACAGCTGCGTAGTCGCGGTCGGATTGACACCTAATTACAATCCTTGCATAAGGCAATCCCGAAATTGTTATTTGACCTTGCAACTCTTGAGTAATCCTATTGGCGGAGTATTTTGCATGCTTCGCTCCCGTCTAACCGTCCAGGCCCGGTTAGCCGGGTTAAGACAGGCTTGGTGGCGCCCTCATGATTTCGACATACCCTGTATACAGTGTGGTCCATTAAGTGTGCAACAAATGGGAAATTTTTTTATTAGTTGTACAATCGAAATTTAAATATTGCCAAAAGTTAGTGCATGTTCGATAACCATATCAGATGCCCTTAGAATGGCTTCAAGTCAAACAATATACAGGGCAGGACAAAAAATATGAAATTCGTTCAAGAACAAAGTTACCTTATTTCAAAAAATATAGCAAAATTTTATTAAGAAAAGTTGTTTAGAATTCAAAGTTATGCTCAAATACAAAGTCACGGCCTCCTATTCGAATTTTGATTCTTTTTTGGAAAATTTTGTATTACCCCCGTATGATACATATTTTTATTATTTTTATTTTATATGTATTTAAAGTAGCCACAACCACATCCCTTTTAAATAAATTTTAGCAACTTGAAGCGTATTTGTAAAATTTACTTGGATTTATATTTTTTTAGGTAAGCGTCCACTTCATGTTTGTTGCAACGATATTTAACAGAACTTTAGAATTTCGCAAATATTCTTTTTAACAAGGCAAATGCTTTACTAATCATAATTTACATATTAAAAACTCTTAATAAAATCAGAATAATAAAAATATGTATCATACGGGGATAATACAAAATTTTACAAGAAAAAAAATCAAAATTCGAATAGGAGGCCGTGACTTTGTATTTGAGCATAACTTTTGATTCTAAACAACTTTTCTCAATAAAATTTTGCTATATTTTTTGAAATAAGGTAACTTTATTCTTGAACGAATTACATATTTTTTGTCCTGCCCTGTATATTGTTTGACTTGAAGCCATTCTAAGGGCATCTGATATGGTTATCGAACATGCACTAACTTTTGGCAGTATTTAAATTTCGGTTTTACAACTAATAAAAAAATGTCCCATTTGTTGCACACTTAATGGACCACACTGTATATTACGCCACCACACGCTTGCCCAGAACGTATCGTGTGACTCACGCCCGACTCCCTGAGCGTTCCAGCCGTGGCCTATTAGCCTATTTCGAACCGATTTCAGGGCAAGTGTGCCAGTTTTTCAGGACTAATTCCGTGGTGCGATGCTCACCTTGGGTGGGTGTCGTAAAGTTCTTTTAATACCGTAACAACTTATCATCGTTTCTATTGAGCGCGAAAAGTAGGAGGGATGTTTTGTCATATTTAGGGATATTTCGCGTTCGCTAGGAGGAAGAGCTGTGTTGTCGAGTTCCCAACGCCGAGTGTAGTCAGTGTAGTGCAGTACGTCGTCCAGAGCGGTTACAGGTTGGTGGCTAAACTTAAGTTGCGGCTTGCATTGTGCTATTTTTTTAACGACGCTATGAAACGTACTTATCAAAGTAGAGATAAAAAAAGGAAGGATAGCAGAAAAAAAGAGGAGACGGCTCGTGCTTGTACTGAATCGTTAACTGCATGGTTGCGCCCTCAAACCCAATCAGATTCAGAATCCGTTTCGGTGCAGGAACAAGATCAAATGGAAGAAAAGGAAAATAATGAAGGTAAGAAGAAACTAAAGTTTACTATATTGTGAAAGTGTTGTCAGTTGTTAAGCAAAGTAAAATTATTGTTATAAAGAGTTCCATTAACAATTTGCTCAGGACGTAATATTTTATAACAAACCAATATCATAATTATAACAAGAATAGAATGTATAATCAAAAACAAAGAATGAAGATGAAGCGGTTTGCTTGTGACGGTTGACTCAATTAACTTGGACTGAGCACATTCGTTTGTGTTTTACTTCACATTAAAAATATTTTATTTATCATACTATAAGAACGGGTATACAGTATGCATCGTTTCAACGGACGACTGGCATTGGTGACACATTCTTAATTCTTTTAGTCCCATTAACCAAAAATCAGTTAGTTGAATGTTGTTCGATTTTGCTCACTTGTGAACTTTTCTTAGAAATTTATTTTTGTGTATTTTTTTGTATGAACATCTTTAGTACTAAAAAACATATAAAAACTACAAACGTATATTTCGCTAGCCGTGTTGTACGTGAACATGTATTTACAATGCATAAAAATAAGTGATTATTTTAGTAAATTGGAAAAACTATATTGCTTGAATGATAGCCTAGTAGTCCTACATTATTTACATTACAGCCCCCCCCCCCCCCCCCACCGGTAGTTCACAGTACCGGAACCTCTTTTTCTACAAACCAAGCACTGCTAAACCAACTACTACACTATTTTATTGCTCAATATTATTGACTATGTATTTTTTTCAGATGCACATGCAGTTTCAGATGATGACGCTCATCAACAGTCAGAAGTACACAAAATTGATGTTCCGACCACTCATAGCGGCCTTTCATGTCTTGGTCAGCCAGCCGATAATAACGCAGACGCAGTAAGCTTGACCGAAACTGGACACGCTGAAAATGATGTTTTACAAGACAAAGTTGAATTTCCCAGTGCCGTCAATAATCCAGAAATGAAAAGGTTAATCATAGCATCAGGACATTGTCAACCTCGTGGTTCCTTTCCCAAACAGCCTGATGGAAGTGGAAATAAAAAATCATTTTCAACTAATTACTACAGTTTTATATCAGATTCTGGGATGAAATGTGATAGCTTTGCTATTCGCAATAGACCGTGTCTACTGTCAACCATGTTGACTGTCCACACAACATTCAGAGAAGAGGGCTAAACGACTGGAAACATCTTTCTGGTAGAATTAAAACTCATCAACAATCGGATGATCACATATTTTCTTGTATTATTTTCGAGAAATGGAGGAATGATGAAACAATAAGTGGTGCTTTAGAAAAACAGTTAAAAGAAGAAAAAATTACTGGAGGAAACTTCTAGAAAGAACAATTCATGTTTCATTAACTTTGGCCACCTGTAACCTTGCTTTCCGCGGAAGAAGTAGTAAAATGGAAGATCCAAATAAGGGAAATTTCTTGTCTATAATAGAACTTCTGTCTGACTATGACCTTGTACTAAAAACCCTTTTGCAAAAGCCAGCAGGAAGTGTAAACTATTTAAGCCCTAGCATCCAAAATGAAGTTATTTCTTTGATGGCAAATGAAGTACTGAAAGAAATCAAATCTGAAATACAGAGTTCTCCGTTTTTCTCTGTTATTATGGATACAACTCAGGACATAAGTAAATTTGATCAGTTAAGTGAAGTTTTCAGGTACGTAAAAGTGATAAATGATGAAAAAAAGAAACCCAAAGAAATAAAGATTTGCGAGACGTTTACTTCTTTTACAAAAGTTGAAGATCAAAGTGCATTTAGTTTGGCAAGTAAAATCGTTGAATCTATTAAAGATAAAGGTCTTGAATTGAAAAAAACGTCGTCGTCAAGGTTATGACGGCGCCTGCGTAATGAGTGGATTATGCAATGGAGTGCAGAAAGGGATTGAAGAAGTTTGGCCACATGCATACTTTGTACATTGTGCAAGTCACAATTTAAACCTGGTGTTGAAAGACGCTGTAGAAGCCAATCGTGAAATAGCACAGCTTTTTGAGGATGTACAAGACGTCTACAACTTTTTTAGACACAGTATCTAACACTGGCTGGAGCTGCAAGATTCATCTGATAATACAAACATAATGTTAAAAACACTCAACCCAACAAGATGGTCGGCAAGGTACTAAGCAGTTTTTTCTTTGAAGGAAAGGTTTGGCGATGTACTAAGAGAGCTATCCAAACTTATTTTGACAAGTAATAAGGCAAAAGAAAGGAATGGTGCAATAGGATTGAAAAAGAAAATTGAAAGTTTTGACTTTGTGCTGCTGTTAGTTGTGCAAACAAAGATTTTGCAGCAACTGAACATCGTAGCTAAATGTCTCCAAACTGAAAATATGGATATGCTTTCGGCGTTTGATCTATTAGGCGATGCTCTCTTAGGTGTTACAGAACTAAGAAATTCATTTGAGGACCTTGTAAAAGAAGCTTCAACCATGTGCTCCAAGTGGGGAATGCCTTTTGAGTTTTCCGAGAAAAGACTAAAGAAAGTTCAAAACATTTTGATGAACTGAGTGTACACCACCGATTCCTCAATTCTGAAACTAGATTTCGGATATCTGTGTTTTACCCCATGGCTGATACAATTATGGCTCAGTTTAACAGCAGATTTGAAGGCATGAAATCAGTTATCAATGCCTAAGAAGTTGTTCAGCCTCATTTCTTGAACAATGGTTCAGATGACGAACTGATTAAAGATGCAAAAGGTTTCGCCGAGACGTTTTCTGATGATGTGTCACCAACATTTCCTGCACAAATTTCCAGCGTGCGTGCAGCTTTTTCCAGTAACATTAAGAAAATGTCGACTGTTAAGCAACTGATAGACCTCCTCTACGTTGAAAATCACATTCTAGTTGCAAGCTATCCTGACGTGTTTACTGTTTGTTTTATGTACTTGACTGTACCTATCACAGTGGCTAAAGCAGAAAGATCTGTTTTCAAGCTGAAAATGATCAAGTCCTACCTAAGAAGCACAATGAGCCCAGAACGTTTAAGTGGGTTGGCCCTTTTATCGATTGAAAATGAAAGAGCTCGAAAACTTAACTTCTCACATGTAATTAACATTTTTGCAGATGCAAAGAGTAGGAAAAAAGTTTTGTATAAATTAGGTTAGTTGCTAAGTTTACTCGTTGAAATAGTTTGCTTAATAATAATAACTCAACAAGGTTTTTTGTATAATACAATACATTTGTATTTTTGAGCTTTCGATGTGACGTGTATTTTATTTTTAAAGCTTCATTATTGTCAGCGAAAAAGAACAAAAATGTGCACTTATAATATATATTTACATGCAGTTTTCTTCTTTTTCTAGGTTATTTGTGTAAACTTTGTTTTTTATTACGATGTCACAGTTCCAAATTTAAAAGCTACAGCTATTTTTTATCATAATTATTTAGGACATTCTATGGAGCCAAAGTATAGTTATAAATTAGATATTTATAGAAAAAGGGAAGTGGCAAGGGGGGAGGAATTGGGAAAGCGCATAAAGTCACGTTGCCAAGTTCTTATATTCAAACATTATTAATATTAAGGCGTATAGTTAGGTCAGGTTTTCAAAGTAAATAGGGAGGGGCCCCATTTCAACTTTTTGTCCCGGGGCCCCTTCAGGTGTAGCTACGCCACTGGCAATTAGTTATTCGCTGTTTGCCTACTAGCTAGGGTTATAGGTTATAATTTCTATTTTGTCCTTATTTTATACACATGTACAATGGATAAAGCAACCTTAAAAAGTTTATTGAGCCGTTTGTGCGAGGATGTTCATATTCTCGAAATAACAGTGGACAATAACGAACAGTTCAGTATTTTAGTGCAATGTAAGCTTTTATGAGAGGGCACAGTGGATGAAATATGTGACAACTGGATAAAAGATTTTTCATACTCGACCAATACAAGCTGGATAACGTCAAGAGTAAATGCAGCAGAAGCCTTTGGATATTTACGTCTGAACCAGACAACACAAGACATTTATGAGTTATACTCTGCTTCAGGAATGACCCCGTCAGCTGCTAGAATTTACCATGAAATGAAAATAATTGAATCTGATTCTGAAGACACAGTAAATACGAAATGTAAGTAGAGCATACATACCCTTTTGCTAATGCTAGAGAAAACACTACTGAAAGGCAAATAAAGTATTTATATGATAAGTGGCGTTTTTGTCAATACGGCAGTCGAGAAGAAAAAAGCATGGTAGAAGTTATCAAGAACAGGCAATCCTCGTTGGAGAAATCCGGCGGTAAACTAGTAACTAAAGAAAATACTTTTATCGCAGTTGTAACTCCAATAATGCGTCGTGCATCTCTTCAAGACCTTTCGACTGAAATGCTTTTGGTGGACTCCAGCGGATCTTGCGATTAGACAAACACTTGCGTTATTTTTCTGTTTACTTCAGACAAAACATGGACCATTCCTATCGCGTGCGTTCTTCACACAGCCCAAACTGAAGCGAATTATACTTTAGCTTTTGCGTCTGCCAGAGAAGCTATCGCGGTAGAAAATAAAAAGTTCGATCCAAAAGTATTCATGACTGATGACAGTGCATCCCAGCCAGTGTTGAATTCAGACTCATTACTCCAGGGGGGAAAATGAAACGTCTGGGGGGTATTTTTACCTATTCCCGCGCAATCCACCCATTCTTTTATAGATAGAAAAAACATGAATATGAAGTGGTAATGTTTCCGGGGGTGAATTTTGTACTGCCCGGGGGGGAATTTCCCCCCCAGTCACCCCCCTGGATTCAACACTGATCCCAGCGCAATGCATTATCAGCCGTATTTCCGAACTCCATGTTATTGCTATGTACGAGTACATTCCATCTTTGTCAAGCTTTATGGAGATGGATCTGGCAAACTGACCATAACGTAAAAAAGGAGGACAGAAGAACAGTGATGGAAATGTTTAGAAATATTCTTTACTCTCCAACAATAGAAGATTCAGAGGAGCATTATGATTTCTTGATATGTAATAATACAGTACAAAGTAATAAAGTATTATACCGGGTGGCCATAAATATCTGATATCAGATTACCTTTGGAATCAACACCGCTTTATTAAAGTGATGAATCCAACTAAAGTAAATGTCATTAATGTCATCACAACTAAAACTCCTATCTGTCAAAAATTATTACAGATTGCAATAAGTAATGGAGTTAGAACAGGAGATTTTTATAATTGAGTCGTAGGCTAAACTGCAGAATCCGGGGCACATTCCCCTCTTCTTATTGCATTTTATTACATTACATAGGTATCAATACTTATCGTAATTAAAATATAATGCTAACCAACATTTATAAGTAGCTAATTACATGGCTACCGGGATCTCAGATATTTATGGCCACCCGGTATGATCATCTAAATAAAATTTCGCTCTCCTAAAATTTGCCGAAATTTTCAATAATGCCTCAGTGTGACACGTGTGGAGGTAAGCTCCCAGCAGAACCAGATTTTATTACCTGCACGGGCTGCAAGAAGCAAATGGATTATCTCTGTGCTGGGGTCAGAGAATCCTCGTGAAGGAAACTTTCGGGTGAAGCCAAGGAGTCTTGGAAATGCTGCTCTTATAAAACCAACACTGAAATTAAAAATTCAACTGATTTATCAGCTGGTACTAGTGCAATATCTTCCGAACAACGAGAGATTATAAAATCAACCATGAGAAAAATAGTGCAGGAAGAAAATTTAAAATTCACAATAAATTGCAGGAGTTTCAAATTTCTTTGGATTTTTTCTCTAAACAGGTAGACGACTATACGAAACAGATAAAACAATTTGCAGAACAAAAATTATTGAAAATAAATTGTGCAGAATTGCAAGCGCGAAATGAGAAATTAGAGAAAGATGCGTTTGAACTGAAGATAGCGACAGAAGAGGATAAGCAGTATTCCCGCAAACACAATATCCAAATCGACGGACTTCCAGAAATCTCCCAAGAAAATCTAGTAATTGCAGTAATTAATATCGGTAAAACTGTAGGATCGGACATTAAAAAAGAAGACCTACAGACGGTTCACCGTGTACCATCTAAGGCAGCGGTCGCCAATCTGTCGATCGCGAGCTACCGGTAGCTCGGAAAAGGTAATTCTGGTAGCTCACAATATATTTTTGAATTTTAGAAATACTTAGGTGTAAAAATCATAGAAGCTTCCGTGTAAATTTCCCAAATTCTCATAATATACACAAGCAGCTGCAACACTGCGGTGAGCGATCTGCCACCGACGCGACGTCACCATGCTGGATTCGGCTAGAACCGACCAGCGCTCTAGTATTCGAAAACGATCTGGGTTGCTTTGAACATGATAAATACGCATTGTGTAAAACTAAACGGGATAATCAAAGTCCAGCGGTTGGGTTAGTAGAGAGCAATAAAAAATATTATGGCAAGTAGTAGTAAGAAGGTGAAAACATACCATTTCTATTCGGAATGGGAGAACAATATTTCTTTACAGAAGTTAAAGGTAAAAATGTATGTTTGTTATGTAATACTTCTGTCTCCGTTACGAAAAGAGGAAATATTGAGAGGCATCATAAAACTGAATATTCGAATTTTGAAGAACCATTCCCATCACATTCTGCCACCAGAAAGAAACAACTGAAACAATTAAATAACCAGTTAATTGGACAACCGTCAACAAAAATAAGGCTGCAACTGAAGTATCATACCGTGTGTCCCAGATAATTGCACAAAAGATGAAACTTTATAAAGATGGGGAAATGATAAAACGAGCGTTTTCAGAAGCTGCAGATTCGTTATTTGCCAACTTTAGAAATAAAGACGAGATAGTTTCAGCTATAAAGTCTATGCAACTTTCTGCCAATACAGTGATGAAAAGAGTAGAAGTAATGAGCAATAATATTTTTTACAGTTAAGAACTGGCTTAGATAACTGTGTTTATTTTTCACTGCAACTGGATGAATCAACAGATGTGGTTGACACTTCCCAAATGTCAGTGTTAGTCAAGATGGTTTTTGGTGATTTTACGATTAAAGAAGATCTTTTGAAGTTTATTCCACAGGACGGGTGTTGTTTTCTTTTTTCAGAAATATTATTTCTTCTGATAAAATACCAATATCGAAAATGGTAGGCTTGACAACCGATGGCGCTCCAGCTATGGTGGGTTGTGATAAGGTTCTGGTGGTGTTATGCAATTTCTCTGTTACCACTGCATTATCCATCCGCAAGCATGATGTGGAAATTTTCTAAAACTAAGCAACGTTATGAAATTGGTAGTAAAAGTTATGAACAAGATTAGAGCTCAAGCGTTACAAAGAAGATTATTCACAACCTTGGCCGATGAAATTGACTGTCAATACTACTTCTTCACTCTGAAGTCTGATGGTTAAGTAGAGGACGATTGCTGAAACGTTTTAATGATGTCCTATCTGCCGTAGTTCAATTTTTCAAACAATGCGCTGAATCGACTCCGGAACTGGAAAATTCAATCTGGCTTAGAGATTTGGATTTTCTTGTGGACATTACCGAAAAATTAAATGAACTTAATTTGCAGCTGCAGGGGAGAGACAAAGAGCTAGCGGAAATTATTACTGATATAAAAGAATTTATCAAAAAGCTTGTTTTGGGAACAAAACCTAATCAACCGCAATGCCAAGCATTTTCCTATTCTTTCATAAAATATATCTCAAAATCCATTGGAACCCTATGACAGTAAATATCATGTAGAAATAGTTTCTAAGTTGAAGGATAACTGAAAAAATCGTTTTAGAGATTTCAACGAAATGGCTTTAGTGGCACAATTTGTTGTTTAACCTTTCTTGGAAATTGATATCCAACAGTTTGCAACTTGTGTTATGCAGAACTTTGGCGAAGACATCGCTGTAACCGAAATTAAAGTGATTGCGTTTCAAAATGATTTAGCCTTAATATCGTTAGTCTCAAGTACAAAATGTATCTGGCCTATAGTAAGTAAAGACAAATATTCAGTTCGTTGTCATGTTGCCTTGAAAATGAAAGCGTTATTTAGTTCAACCTATTTGTGTGAATCTTCTTTCTCCAATATGAAGTTTATTAAGAACAAATACACCGCAATCGACTTACAGATGAATATTTTGATAATTGTATTCGAATGGCTCTATCAAACTATACTGAAAACATTAAAAAAAATTATCGATGAGTCTGAGTGTCAACCTTCTCATTAAACATACATTTTTTATCTGCACATGTTTCTTTAAAATAGTGCCTTACTTTTTTGTTTTTTTTTATTCACTTTTATTAAATCGTATGTGCCATGCCATTGTAGCTCCATAAAAATTTTGTTTATTTTTCAAAACACCTAAGATTGGTAGGTATAGATGTAGTTTTGTAGTATGTATTAGTAATATTACTTATTCTGTTATTAGTTTATTATTAGTATGTATTAGTTAAGTATTTAGTAAGTAGCTCACTGTTTATTCCAAAATTATCAAAGTAGCTCAACACATTGAAAAGGTTGGCGACCATTGATCTAAGGATATCAAAAAGTGACCCATTATCGTGCAATTCGGTAACAGAATGACCAGTGACGACTTTTTAAATAAATGAAAAAGCTGGAAACCTAATTCCCAGTCTGTGTATGCTGATATATCACCACAACCTCTTTTTGTCAACGAACACCTGACACCTTATTTTAAGAAAGTGATGTTCCAGGAAAAAAACAAGAAGATAAATAATGTGAAGGTATACAAATCCGTTTGGTTCAAAAACGCTAAACTTTTTGTGCGCAAGACTGACAACAGTAATATTGTACGTATTTTATCCATCAATGACCTGTAAACTTTATGTTTTGCGCTAGTTTCAATTTTTCTTATAAATAACTGTTTACAATGGCTCTCTCAGTGTACTATCAAAATGTTCGCGGTCTTCGCTCAAAAACTAGTGATTTCATGTCACAGGTGCTGGTCAACAATTACGACGTAATTGTGCTCACAGAGACCTGGCTTGTTCCATCCATAGATTCTTCTGAAATTTTCGATCCCCGTTATGTAGTTTATCGCAGAGAGAAATTACCACATGACTAGCCAAAAGTACGGCGGTGGAGTTCTAATTGCAGTATCCGTCAAATTTAGATCTATGCTTATTGCCGATTTCAACTCTAACGCGACTTATGGGTAAAGCTGACGCTTTCGCTTCACAATAACCACAAGCGTCATGTATTTTTATGCTCGGTTTACATTCCACCTTCCTCGAAACAAGAAGTTTACGAGTCTCACTTTGATGCACTTAAAAATCTTTACGTATCGGCGAATCGGGATAATTATTTTTTGATATGTGGAGACTGTAACATTAACGACATGACTTGGGTTCCTATTGACGGTGAAGGTGCGTTGCAATATCTCAACGTAACATATTTGGCTTCGCGATTTTTGACGGAGACTATGTATTTTTGTGAATTCCAGCAATACAACGACGCCCATCATCCAGTTTACTTATTTGAATATTGAATTACAATCCGAAATGCCTTCTGTTAACTACAAAAAATATCGTTTTGATAGAGCAAATTATGACAATATAATTGAGGATCTAACTGTAGCTAATTGGTCACTTGAGCTAAATATATCAGATGTGGATGTTGCCGTTGACAGATTTTATAAAATAATCAAGACCAGTATAGACAAAAACGTACCTCAATACATTTTAAATACACAATCAAAATATCTCTCTGATTATCAGAGATTTTCGGATTTTTGAAAGAAAATTAAACTAAAAACGAAAATATGCTACATGAACTACATACATACTACCGAAAACAACATAAAGTCAGAACCAAAGAAATGTTGGTCCTATGTTAAATCTAATTGCTATTGTTCTACTCTACCTAATGTAGTACAACTTAACGATAATATTGCATCCGATCCACAACCTGTTTGTAATTTATTTAGCGACTTCTTTTCCTCGGCCTTTGAACCAGCAGATAATAGTAATGTTGATGAATTGGTGGTTAATAATAATTCAATTTCAGATAATATGCATTTACTTCAATTTAACCAAGAGGCTGTCAAAAGGAAGTTATTAAAACTGGACTGCAATAAATCTTGTGGTCCCGATGGTATTGCTCCCTTATTTATAAAAAGATGCGCACACGTTTTAGCCTATTCGCTAAGCATTATCTTTAACAATTCTTTGAAAAGAGGTGTCTTTCCTAGTATGTGGAAATTAGCGTATATTACGCCAATTTACAAGTCTGGTGATAAGTCCTGCGTTAGCAATTACAGACCTATATCAAAGTTTTCAATATTTGGAAAATGTTTTGAAGCATTAGTTAATGAGCATCTCCTGCAGCACATATCACTTGTCATATCTGAGCAACAACATGAATTTATCCCGAATAGATCCACTACTACTAACCTTTTATGTTTTGTTAATGATCTTACCGATGCGATGGTTTAAATAGAAAAAACACAGATTGACATAATATACACAGATCTTTCAAAGGCGTTTGACAAAGTTAACCACAACATACTAATTCGAAAATTAAGTCATTATAATATATATATAATCCTGCTATTAATTGGTTCATCTCTTATTTATTAGATAGGCAACAAGTTGTTATTAATGGTTTTAAGTCGAACTTAAAGATGGTCACTTCAGGAGTAAGACAAGGATCTCATTTAGGCCCTACATTGTTTTTAATATTCATTAATGATCTATGTGATAAGTTTACGAGCAACTACCTATTATATGCGGACGACCTAAAACTATATCGAGTTATATCAAGTTGATAACAGCTGAAGCTAGTAGAATGGTATACATTCAAAATTCCATATGTTCTTTTCAAACAGAATAATTACTTCGACACGAAGTGTACGAAGTATTGAAATTCCCTCATATCCAAAACCACTCTGAGTCAAATATCTCTAAAATTCGTGCCAACCGACTCGGCTGTGGGGATCTTTTGGTGAAGACCCCAGCCCACTAGATCCCTCCCCCGTATTGGGGGGTGCCTAAACGTGCTGTGCGGGGTATGTACGTTCGTATGTGTATACTATTCCGTTCGCCAGGAACCTTTCTGAAGTCTTGGATCGTTTTCATACGATAGGTCCTCCGAAAATGCAGGCAACATTAATTTTTGAGGTATGGTCGTCGGCAAAAAAAATTTTTTAGGGTTTTTTTATAAATAACTGGTTCATAACATTTCATTGTATTCGCGAAACGGAGTGATGTTGAGTGTCGAAGTATTCTTGGAAAGCACGGAAGGGCGCTTTTCTTGGGTGGGGGGTACCGTATATTTAGTTTTTCAAAATGACATTCGACACATTCTTGTTTTGTTTATTACAGTTTAATCCTTGTATACGAGGTCTGGTTATTAAATAACGAGACTGCTTATGAAAGTTTTATTTTTAAAATTATTCTATAAGCGAATGCTCCCCTCAATGTACTCCCCACCCCTCGCCACACACCGTTCCATTCGTTTTTTCCATTGGTCAAAGCAATGCTGGAAGTCTTCTTTTGTAAGAGCATTTAGGAGCTCCGCCGATTTTTGCTTCACCTCTTCCATCGACTCGAACCGGGTTCCTTTTAACGCAGACTTGATCTTCGGAAACAGAAAAAAGTAACAGGGTGCTAAATCAAGCGAGTACGGCGCGTGTTCGAGCACGAGAGTTCCTCCCGCGGCTAAATAACGCTTCACAGACAGCGCGTTATGGGAAGGTGCATTGTCCTGGTGCAAAATCCACGACTTGTTTTTCCACAACTCCGGCCGTTTCTTACGAACTCGTTCTCGCAGTGTTGCCAAAACTTTCAAATAGTAAGTTTGGTTTACAGTTTGACCCTCTGGAACCCATTCAGTCATCACGATGCCGTTGATGTAAAAAAAACGATTAGCATGGCTTTAAATTTTGATTTCGACATCCTTGCTTTTTTCATTCTTGGCGATGCAGGAGTTTCCAGTGCATGGATTGTCGCTTAGTTTCAACATCGTATTGGAATATCCAGGTTTCATCGCAAGTGATGATGTTTTCCATCAATTCAGGCTCTTCATCTAACCTCTCAAGAAAATCTGAGCAGATCTGTTGACGGACGAAGTTTTGGTCAGGGGTCAAATTTTTTGGGACCAACTTCGCACAGATTTTCTTCATGTTCAATTCGTCATGTAAACTTGTCCTGTATTTACATATTCACTTATGTTTCGTGATTTAACTAATTTAATTAAAAATTGGGGTCCTAATTAAAGCCAAAATCATAATTACCGTTTATCATGTATTTAAAATAAATCGGCCTGTATACTTTACTTAACTTTATTGCATATTTGTGCTTAACCCATATGTACATGCTGCTTCAAATATTATATATGTAGTAATGTTCTCTGGCTTTTATTTACTGCTGCATCGAGAGTGTTTTTCTTTATTGAGCTATTTAGGTTCGCCGTTACAAGTTTCATCTGGGAGTAATAAAACTGAAGCTAGACAACGGTGTGGCGCCCTTCCGGATCCTGCAATATCAGGTAATTCGTTCTTTAGAACCCACCCCATCTACGGCTGAGAGGCCGCGAGCGTACACTCCCAAGCCACCCCTTTTGGTGACAGATTCTTTTAGCAGGTATTAGCGCGGGCGGACATTGTGTCATTGTAGTGGATAGTTTTGTTGTATTGTATTAGGTGGGGGGTGACAACTGTTTGCGGAGTTGAAACAGAGACATGTCGACGACCTGGACGTTGATCATCTTCGGTGCTTTCTCGGCCTTCAGAAAACCGTTTATACCATTGGAAAACACGCGCACGAGGTAGAGAATTCTCACCATAGGCCTCTTTCAACAACTTATAGCACTCAGTCGGAGTTTTTTTTTAATTTAACGAGAAATTTCACATTGATCCGTTGCTCGTGTTTTTCGTCACACATTGTTATCGGCACGAGAAAAAAACACGTTCGTTTCTAACCTCTGTAGAAAAAATACTACTACAGCGACAAAAACGTGTTTTCGTATCGGAATAGTCGACACTTCCAGTTATCCAACGCTGCCTTCGTCCCCCCCCCCTTCCCCTCTAGGACGCCTTCTGCGCGCGCAGTCTCGTTATTTAATAGCCAGACCTCGTATATTCAGGTATAATATAACTAAAGCATAAAAAATAATCGATTATTTTACTTCCCGACCAACCAGCCGTATTCTGCAAAAAATTTCTACAGCGCAGCTGAAATGATTTTTTAGGGAATACGTCAAGTTGGAGGGAAGTAATCGATTATTTTACATGATGAAGTGATATTCATCAGGATTATATATCTAATGAATGGAAAATTAATTAAACAAGGAAAATCGTATTTGTTTACGTAGTAATATTATAGCTATTTATGCAACAAGTGCTAAAAGTTGACGTTTATGCACAAGACATGAAAATTATGAAACTCAGCCTTCGGCTTCGTTTCATAATTTTCATGTGTCGTGCAGCACGCGTTGCATACAATATTTTATCTTCGACCTTAATTTTACTGTTATTAATCCATAAATATCGATTTAACAAAAGTGTGCATCTACGACACTTCTAATTTATGTCATAATAAACAGTAGGCCATACGGCGCGGGCGAATGTTTGCAAATGACAGTAGTCAAGGTCAGTTACGAAATGTAATTATTAATACTCCACATCTGACGGTATTCATTACATAACGCTTTAATTATTTCAAAAACACTTTACCTGTAACGCAAGAAACAACTAGAATAACTTTACAACGTCACTTCCAGTTCGAAATTCTAGTTTTCTACCATCACTTCACTTTTAGCACATGGGCTAAAAGTAAACAGCTGATTTCTTTAACCACGGTAAACTATAAAACGTCACTTTAAGTGAAACAAGCTAGCGCTAAAAGGCCTGCTTTTAGTGGTGGTCGTAGATAAAATGTATTAAAATCACAACAACGTTATTATAACAACGATGTTCAAAATCATGGCTCTAGATTAAACATTTTTAATTGTTGGACCCAGCTCAAAACCAAAAAGGTTCTATCACGTTGACAAGCTAATCTACACATCGTAACTATGATAAATTGAAATTTTCTATGGGTACTATATACTAAATTATATAATCAGTTTTAAAATAGTTCAATATTCTGGAATTATAATTGTTTAAAATTTGTGGTTGAATTTAACAGTTTTAAATTTAATAATTTAATAAACACATCTACACATTTGTTTTATATTAGGCAATGTCGTCAGATACTACGAGAGAAATATTAAGTAGAACTTTGAAATATAAAACGGAAAAGTGTGCACCTCAATTACGAACATTTGCTTTAACACTGCACTTTTACTCTGCAAAAGTGTATAACTACGTTCGAAAGAATTTCAAAAATGTATTACCTCATAAATTAACATTGAAAAAATGGTATCGAGTGCTGAATGGAAATACTGGTTTTACAAAAGAAGCATTTTATACCATCAAAAGAAAAGTGGGGTCGCAGGAGTGCGTCGTCATAAATGTAACTATGGATTAAATGGCAATTCGCGAATATATTGATTGGGATCGTTCACGTTTTTATGGATACACTGATTTTGGAATTGAGGGAAATGTTGCCAATGATAGTTTACCACCAGCCAGGAATGCATTGGTATACAGGGTAGTGTCCATGACCAGTAACTGTAATTTTCCCCTGCGGTACTTCCTAATAACCGGCTTGAATACTATGGAAAGAGCCAATTTATTAAAAAAAAATTAATAATGGTTCATGAAACCGGTGCCAAATGCAACTCCGTAACATGCACATAACACGTGGTGCTGCGGTTAACATCAGCATGTGTAGGTAATACACAAAGTTGCAATTTTGTTGCCAACGCCAACCAATTTAAACCTTGATTTGAACACCCATTAACAAAGGAAAAGGTACTTAATTGTGTAGCTTGCTGTTTGAAAAATGATTAATGTACTTTTTGCAGGTTTTTGTTTTTTCGATGTGTCATATGCTAAAATTGATAAGGAAAATGCATTTGGGACAAAGAAAGTATTATAGAGCAAGATAATATGCATATAAAATGGTCGTATTTAGAAGCTCTACATGAACTTCAAGAAAATGAGGGCTTAAGAGCTGGAAATAAATTAACCAAACGCCACCTAACTTGGGAACAGGAGAAAATGAACGTGCGGCCAGAGGAACAATTATTAAGCAATAGTGTAGCTGACTCACTGGCATATTGTGAAAAAGGGTTGCTGATTTTGATGGTGCTGGACCTACAACCAAATTTTGTGAAATGGGCAATATGTGTTTCGATATGTTAAATGCTAGAAATATATTTTCAAAGTCTTTGTATGCACAAAAAATATACATGGAAAACATTGATAATGTAGTTGATTCTGCAAATTGATGTATACATTTAATTATTTTAAAATTAGAAAATGGAAAACCTGTCCTGAATTCACAAACGAAAACTAGCTTTTTAGGTGTAATAATAGGATTAAAAAACATTACTTTACTTTAGAACTCTCTAAAAAATCAAACTGATGGTAAATTTAAATACCTATTAACGTAGAAGTTAAGCCAAGACCATCTAAAGGTCTCCTTTAGTGCATTACGTAATCGTGGTGGAAACTTCTAGGCAGACATCAAATATCGGGTTCCAATTATGGTAATTGTACCTATAGATTTCGAGGAAACTGAAATTCTCCATGTTGGAAGTGGTACAATAAAAAATGTATACCTGATTCTGTTTTAAATAATCAAACTGAAGATGAGGCTCTCCATGAGCATGACTATTTTGGGGAACTTCAGCTTTTATTGAAGATGTAGTTAAGTATATTGCAGGATTTGTAGTGCAAAAAATCATACATTGTGATTTTTGCAAGAACTTATGTATAGGTACAAACAGTAGCTTGCTGGTTGATATTAAAAGTAGGGGATATTTATTTGTAAAGTAATTGAAAGGGAATATAAGCAGATAGAAACAAAAATTAACACTCAATATTAGTGCCTTCGAAAATAAGATCTTCCAAATTAATAATTTAAAAGTATTTTCTACATCAGCGGTTTATAAACGTATATCCAATCAGATTATTTTCTTTAATCATAGAGTTGAATTAGAAAAATAATTATAAAAAAATAAGTAACCTTAAGGATACATCACACTAATAAAATAATGTATGTTAAAGATAATTTAATTTGTCGAAAGTATACTAAATTAATAACTTTTTAAAACCAATAAATATGGTTTTATCTAAAACTAGTACTTTTATTTTATTTCTAATGTGTAGGTATACACCTTTTCCTTACATGCGTGGCTGGCTATTATTTTCATTGTAACACTGATCTAAAAAGTCAAATCTCTATTACCTATAGATTTTTGGTAACATTTGTTAATTGTAATGAAATAGTTATTGGTATAGTTTAATTTGCGCCGCTTACAACGTTGAAATTTACTGGCGCTTACGACGTCCAAATTTATTGCGCTTCTAACGTCGAATTACCCTGTACAGCCTGTTCAAAATTAAGTGTGCTATTATAGCTACCAAGTTGGTTAAATTAGTAAAATAGTAGCATATTTCGTGCCGATTAAAATGGCACAAACAAAAAAGCAATTGAGCGTCGGGTTTTTGACATATATCAAAAAATTCGCATTTTTTTAATGGGACCCCCTGTATATTTTGACGTCAGTCGATAGCCAATCTTCTTCTGGACAAAAAACTTCTTATACCCTACTATCCTAAAATTAATAACAATGGAGGTATACGCCTGTTCAAAATTAAATATGCACGATTGCTAACTTGTTTATTATGGGAGCTACAACGTCGGTTAAATGAACGAAGTAGTAGTATTTTTTACGTGAATTACGAAGGTAATTATAAAAAAACAATTGAACATCTCATTTTTGAGATATTTAGCAATACTTTTTTTTATTGGAACACCCTATACATTTTAACATATTTTGAAATAAAATTACATTCTCTACAAACACATTTAAATGAGTTGCTACAAAAAAATTAAAAAAGTTATTTAAATTTAAATCTTTTGCGAAAGCGTTAAATAAAATGGTTAGGTAGCCAAGAAAAAAAACAAAGTTTTATTTAACTAAACAAAAGATGACAGGTTTGTTTTCAATCTGTCAGTTTATAGACGGAAGAGTTTTTTCTTTAAAATAATTGTGATTTACTCAGTGAAAAATGGTTTTTACACATTTGGATAAGTGTGATATGTTGGAAGGGTACATAATAGAAAATATGCTGGTAGCGCCCGAGATTATTATAGCCAGACATTTGCTGATCGTGGGATTTGTTATTTGCTACACGGGGAATTTATTTGTACACAAATAAAAAAGAAAATAATATATACTTCACAGCACGGCAGTTCAGGAATTGTCTAGTATTGTAGCAAAATTTTGCCAGCTAGTTCCTGAGCAGGAATGGGGGGGTTGTCCGGAAGCGCCACTGGTTTGAGACGGTCCAAATCAGAAAACCTACAGGTGGCCGTGTAAGCTCCTAAACCACTTAGCTGTTTCATAAAAATAATAAAAGACATAAAACACCATAACTTGAAATAACCTAATTATTTATTTACAGTATGTACACATACAAACTCTGCACCATATTCGAAATAGGCAACACAAATCTGTGATAGAATAATATGTTTGTAAATGGAATAGTAGATGTAATTTTAGTTTTACTTATAAAATGTACAATGATTTTCTTTTAATAAATTTGAAGTCAAAAACAGAACTCTACCATCTTAGCTCGCAATTCGCTCGAGTACACGTATCTCAACTGTACGGTCGTGACTTAAAACATTAGAACTGCGATAACAGAATACGGGAGATCTCAAGTTCTCATTAAATCTCTTTTACCTATTCGCGATCTCTCCGAATTGGTACAATTTCGTCTAGGGGTTTTTACACTTAAAATTCTGTATATTCAACGCTCACAAGGTGTTAATTGCAATAATAAAGCTCCCGAAAACCCTCACAAAAGGTTTTGTTAAATTTCAAAATGTTGGGTTACTGAACGCGACCAAAATGGCTAACAAAGGCAGTATGCCAATCGAAGAAATTATTTAATACACAAAATGAAAATAACCTATTCCGCATACATATTGCACGAGGTGAACGTCGCAGATAGCTACACAGAACTTCTTAATTTCTCGGTAACATCGGTTATGAAGATTACCATTATTCAAGGTAGGCACATTGCATAAGCTTTCACAAAACTAGCTCGAACGATATTTCTAGTTTAAACGATGAGATGACTAACGCTAGCAGATACCTGGGGATGCACAGTAGCGCAGCTTCGTCAGAGCAGCCATGCAGGGTAGTTACACGGAGATGCTGGCCACCAGGTGAAATAACCTCCAGAGTGACGGGCTTTTCTCTAACTTTCATACGGCTGAAAAACATTGTGGTTGTCACAGTGGGGAGAAGTCGTGCGTGCGAAGACTACCACATGGGTTGAGGGTTGCTCAGAACGGCGTGAGGGTTGGTCCTCCAGGCGCTTTGGCAAGCAACATCAATGCCACAGGCATAATTGAACCGGAAAAGTCGGAAAACGAAACAGCAGTGCTAATCGGAGACTAAGAGGCCTGAAATTCACACGATATCGGATTCGATGTTCAAACGAACCACAAATAACATACCAGAGCTGTTGGATGGCCTCGAGAAATATATAATTATCCCAGTATACCTGGCCTCATTCCAGCAATTTCACATAGCATTTCCTAAGCCTCATCACAGAATTCACCAGTAATTTTGGAATTACTTGATCCACATAAAGTGAAAATTCCAAATCACTTCCAGCCCCAGGAGGAAATCACACAAATTCAGTCTCATAAAATGGCCGCCGGAAATCGTCCTAACAATGTATTTTGAAAACTATTATAATTCCCTAAATATCAAGGTTTTTCAAAATCTTTCAAAAATGCAAAAATTAGTATGCAATAAAATACACACCTAGCCACTGCAGGTCAATCTAAAGCTCTAAACTGCATCTAAATGTATTTAAGCAAAAAATTATACGTAACAATTCTTGACTGCATCTAAATGAAAAATTACACGTAACAGATTCCCGACCGTCAATATTTTTTGAAATATTATAGCAAACTTACAGAAAATGAAGAAGTTTTTTTCATGTACTAGCATACTTTGAAGCCAATCCAAATAATTCCGTACGAGATTTGTCAAAAGAATCACATATTTCTCTAGGTAGTATTCAGAATATTTTAAGAAAACATAAATATGTTCCATATAAATATCGACCTATCCAGACTTTACACCCGGGAGATTACGCTAGAAGAATGAACTTTTCTCGTTTGCTTATTAACGCAAGGCAGGATTATCCAAATATTTAAAACATATTTTATGGAGTGACGAATGTAATTTTTCCAATAATGCAATGTTTAATAAAAAAATCAACACTATTGGAGTCGTGAAAACCCCTTTATGGTCCATCTGCAAAATCGTTTTAGTGTGAATGTTTGGTATGGAATAATAGGTTCCAGAATATTGGACCTTTTTTTATCATGGTAATTTATTGGGACAACGCTACGTAGATAAGGTTATTTGGAGATCGTTGGATTGGTACACATGGTCCCATTCAATGACCCCCGCGGTCGCCAGACATTACGCCAGTAGACTTCTTTTTATGTCATGTGAAAAATGAAGTGTACAGAATACGATATGCAACTTTAGAGGAACTGACAGAGAGTATTACCACGATTATCAAGAATATTGATGGTAGATCTATTTTGAAAGCAATGCTCAGTGTTCGCAAAAGACTAATTAAGTGTATGGAACAAGAAGGAAATATTTTTGAACATTTGCTTTATTTTGTTTTCATATTTTGTTTAGTTAAATAAAACTTTTTTTTTCATGGCTACCTAACCATTTTATTTAACGCTTTCGCAAAACATTTAAATGTAATTAACTTTTTTAATTTTATTTTTTTTTGTAGCAACTGATTTAAACTTGTTTGTAGAGAATGTAATTTTCTTTCAAAATATGTTAAAATGTAGGATAGGTGGGGGCAAAACCCCGCACGGGACAAAAGTCACGCACCGTCTTTTTAAATAGCCCGCGAACGATCTCAGCGCCGGCCGCCAAGCAGCAGATCGGTCTTGTTAGTTTATTTTTCGTTCTTTTGATGTAAAAATTTTATTAACTCAGTAGAAAAATTAGGTGCTTGTGATTATGTTTTCTCTAAATTGAATTATCTGTTGATTCTATCACTAATTAGCTTCCTTTCTGTGTGCGTGCGATTTGCATCACTCTGTTTACAAAAGTTTTGCGAACGATTTATTTTAAAGGTGCTGAATGGGGCAAAAACCCGCAGCGTTTGAGAGGCAAAGCCACGCGTACGGGTATTTGCCCCATAGTGCGGAACTTTCCCCATTATTTATAAAATATTTGAGCACGGCTTTTGAAATATAACATATGAACGATTTCAATAATAGAACTTCATTTCAGAACATATACACGGAAAACGAGTGTTGCTAGAACAATGGGATTTAACAAAACACAACTTTCCCAATATTTTAGCAACTTGGAGGCAGTATTGAAGAAGTACAGATTTACTCCCAGTCAAATTTTCAATATGGATGAAACGGGAGTGCAAACGATCCCCAATATACTACCAAAACATGTAGCTCCTACGGGAAAAAGAGAAGTAGCGAAGGCAGTAGCAGCGGAGCAAGGACAAACAGTAACCGCGGTGTGCGGAGTAAATCCTATAGGCTATTTCGTACCTCCTTTCTTCATCTACGCTAGAAAAAGAGAAAATCGGCTTTTAATTAAAGGTGGTCCATTAGGATGCGACATGGCTGTAACCGATAATGGTTATATGAACACATCTACCTTCATTAAGTGGCTGAAACATTTTCAAAAGTACGCCAAGCCAAGTGAGACTACCCCAATCTTATTAATACTCGATAATCATGTTTCACACACAAGTTTGGAAGCAGTTGCTTATCCATCTTCTAACCTTGCCACCTCATAGTAGTCATAAGACTCAACCTCTCGATCGATGTATTTTTCGACCACTCAAGGCTTTTTACGATGCGGCTGTCGATTCGTGGGACGTTTCTCATCCAGGGGAAACCTTCAGCGTTTATAATGTTGCTGAATCGTTCAAGCTAGCGTTTGAAAAAGCACGCACTGTTGAAAATGCAGTACAGTCCTTTAAGTCTACTGGAATTTATCCCTTTAACGCGAACACATCGGAGGTTACAGACCAGCCACCAGATGAAGAGTTGGACAACGATGATAATCGAATGATAATATTTAATAATGATAATGAGATATCAGATCTGACTGCAGTTTCCCAAGAAATATTCTATGATCAACCACCTACTTCAGCTTCAGTTGAAGCTTCAATACAGGATATTATACAAGAGAACAGCAGTCGTTCGGTTAATAAAATACCTTTAAAAGAAAAATCTCCATCCACTTGTTGTACAACTCCAAGAGATCTTATTCCTTTGCCTAAAATAAAAATAAAGAGGAAACGCAAAGGCAAAGGATTGAAGTCTCAGCTGCTGACGTCAACACCTAATAAAGACCGCTTAGAAGAAGAAATAGCTGAAAAAGAAAAACAAGCTACTGAGAAGGAGAAACGTTCCATAGAAAGGAAAAGACGGTTGAAAGAGAATGCAACTAAGCGACTTTTTTCCGCCAAACCAAAAAGAGGCAAGAAAAATGCCAGGGCGCTCTCTTCTTCAGACTCCAGCTCAGATTATTCTCTTCATGACAGTAGCTCTGATTTCGATTTTTCGTCTCAGGATGGGGATGAACCTCAGGAAGAAATTGAAAACTCACAGCAAATTTGTGAAACTTTGGTAGCAAATAATTATGCTGTGGTAAAAGTTCAGGGCAAAACAAAGAATTCCTTTCGACACTACGTAGGTAGGATTATTGGTGTTTATCAAGGAGGTTACGAAGGAGTATTTTACAAACGACTACCAAATGCTTACAAGTTTTCGGAAACGACTGAAAAGTCCTTCATTGCTGACGAGGATATAGTTTTAAGATTGTCAAAACCTACTGAGATAAACTCTTCAAGGTTTCATAAAGTAATTTCTTTCAGAGAGGACTTGACTTCCTATACTATGTTCTAAACAACTTAATAAAATATGTTCATTTATTTTTGTGAAGAATAAACATATATTTCAGAAAATTATTTCTCATTTGACCCTTTTCTCCGCTGTTGGGGTAAAGCCCCGCACCGCGGGATTTTGCCCCATTTTGTGGGGCATGGCCCCGCAAAAATTTTTTGCAAATTATTTTATTTATTTTTAACTAATAATCATAGAGCTTAGACCGCGTAGTATTTGTATATGAACACCCAGCATTCTCTGGCTTAATGTGCCTTGCACCTTGTGAAGTCGAGCAAAAACCCGCGCGATGGCCATGCTCTTTGGTGGCTCGTGTTGTTTGAGTATCTTGAGAACGAGGACACTTAGGCAGATTTGGCCGTTTTGCTGTTTGTGCATCCATATTCACTAACGTTTCGCAAGACCTTGCAGCTTGCATCATCCGAGTGAAAGTCGCACTGAGTGCATGGCCATCGCGCGGGTTTTTGCTCGACTTCACAAGGTGCAAGGCACATTAAGCCAGAAAAATTTATAGATTTTCGGTCAGAACTAGAAAACTTAGCTAGAGTGAAAGGAAAATTGGCCGCCAGACACCAGTGGACGGATCTTTCAAAATGTAGGAAGGAGGAAGAAATTATATTTGAAACATGGAACTATCTTCCTGATTTGTATGCTCAAGTGAAAACATATGCATTTGGCATCTTGACAATTTTCGGATCTACTTACTACTGTGAACAATTATTTTTAGATATAACCATTATAAAAAACAAATTAACAAGTAGGATTAATAACGAAAGTCTTGAAAGTTGCATGAAGTTAAAAACTTATGAATATTTACCAAAATTGGAACAACTTTGTGCCTCTACTCAATCCCAAAAATTTCACTAATATTACATATTTGCGTTTCTATTATTTTTGATATTTAATTTGTATTTTAAGCAAAGCTACTGAAGTTAGGTTTTTATTATTAGGTTTATTTAAATTAGTTATAAAAAAGTTTATCCGTTTTCTTTAATACGTTGAATTATATGTTCTATTACTACGTAAAATAAAATGTTTTGGTTTCACAATAAATACATGTTTCACAGCAGATAACCGTTATATTATTTTTTCTACTGTTACTGACGTATGTACTTATGTTTGGCCCATGCGATGTGTGGTTATCTGGACTCCAAGCACCTACAAGGATGTAAATTTTTAATTTTTATCCAGTTTTTCAGAAATATGCCGCGAATTCGATCTCGCACAACAAGGAATAGGGAGTCCCCAAAGAAGATTTGAATGAGGCCGTGAAATCAGTGGTGGGGGACGGCATGAAGGTGCGCGCACTGCATCAAAACAATTTAGCATGGATGTATTAATAGAACTGGATACCTGACTGGTGCCTGCCTAATGAAGCAGATATAATGTCACGGCGATCATTTTAGTGGTGGGCAGAAAACTATCAAATACCAGTAAATCCATACGTTTGTATACACATTTTCACTTTGCAACAACGCCGTAATATTGTGTTTTTAGGATTTTATTGTGTTTAAGTATGTTTTGTGTTTTGTGATCGCACAGTTTTATTAAAATACTGACTTGGTTTTAAGTGATTTCTGACGATCGTATGTGGCTGTTGGACGCAAAACTTCTTCTAAAAGTTAACTAAACTATTTCCCATTGATTCCCACTGAAAAATGCAGTTAAATTCAAAAAGTGGATCCATGCAATGCCTAGAGAAAATTGGACCCCTACGACATATTCTCGAATTTGTAGGGAGCATTTCATTCACAGTAATTATACGGGACCTCGAATTAATGTTCCATATTTAAAAGAAAGTGCTGAACCTTCCATCTGTCCATCTTAAAAAGCAGGCCCCAAAAGTGAGAGAAAGAAAAATACTAACACTTGAGGTTCCTAATGTAGAACCATTGCAAAAAAGAAAAGAACCGCCAGTTCAGTTAGAATTATATTCAGAAACATCTTCAACAACAAAAAATCAAAATGAAGGCAAGTCCTCCGACATTACGTCTTTGTAAGAAAATAAAAGTTCTCAACCAGAAAGTTCAGAGGAGAAATAAAAAAATATGTTCTTTGCAAGAATTGGTCAAGGTTCTCAAAACCAAAGGTCTCGTTGAACATCACCCCAGCAATTTTATTGAAAATCATTTTGATGGTGTGTTAAATTACATTTTTTAAAATGAGTTGGTGAATAGAAATAGACACGTTAAGGGATGAAAATACTCGAAGAATGTTAAACACTTTGCGTTGACCATGCTTTCTTATTCTCTGAAATCATACCGTTTTTGCAGGTAATAACATTTGAGTTTTATTATTGCACAGGTCTAATAGTATAGTATATTATACATCAAGGTAGCGAAGCGCATTATTATAACCTGAGCGCATATTAGATACTGAGCGCGCAGCGCGAAGTATCTAAAGCGCGAAGGTTATAAGACGATTCGCTACCGTGGTGTATATACTATTTTTTGCACTACCAAACGGCTTAATACCTAAATTCCCAACAAATTTCGAAAATATTTTAACTGTCAACCTGACAATACAGCTCTTTAAAACGTCAAAATTAAAATAGTCATATTTGGTACCTTAGCAATTTATTAGTTACCACGGTGAAAATTGTTTATTTTACTTTCTCTCCCTTGGTGGAGAAAATCAAATTCACGACCTAAAGATTGGCCAATAACGATGCGTCCTGAGACTAGTAGTGCAAAAAATCTTTTATATCTATATTGTCATTACCTTATCCATCATCAATACGGAACTAGACATCGTCTGTTAATGCAGAACCAGGATTTTTGGCTAACAAAAATTGCAATCTTATAATAGATGGAATGGCGATAAGAAAGCAGATTATATGGGATCCACAAGTTTACCGGCTATTGTGATTTTGGAAACGATCTTAGACTTGAAGGGGCAGAAACACCGACATCTGAAGTTCTTGTTTTTATGTTAGTTGGATTAAATGGAAAATGGCCTATAGGATACTTTTTCTCGGCAAAAGCAAATGCAATGATACAAGCCGAATTGATTAGATCTGCATTAATCCTAGCGAGCACCGCCGGTTTGAAAACTTGGGGAGTTACATGCGATTTAACGGTCACAAATTATGACACCCTGCATCAACTAGGGTGTGATCTCTTTAAAGGCAACTATACCGACATCAAACACTATTTCAAGCATCCAACAAAAGAATACGACGTTTACTTTATACCCGATGCATGTCATAATCTTAAGCTGGCACGAAATGCATTAGATACATATGGGAGTTTTATTTCTCGTAATGGAGATATCAAATGGATATACCTAGAATATCTTCGCAATATACAAACTAAAGTATCACTAATGTTGGGCAATAAACTGGGACCAACCCATATTGAATGGGCGAAGAATGCAATGAATGAAAGTTGGCTGCACAAACATTTAGTTCGTCAGTTGCTAATGCACTTGACTTTCTACCAACGATTGAGCTAGATGGATTTTTCGAATGTGAAGAAATGATTCATTTTATTCGAGTAATTGATAGAATTTTCGACTTTTTAAACTCGAGAAATCCCTTCGCAAAAGGATATAAGAGTCCTTTATATCTCCATAATTTATTGTATTTGGAGAACATTATGTTATATCATGTCAATTATTTGTTTCACCTTAAAGACAAAAATGAAACTTTGCTGTGTAGGTCCAGTAAAAACATTTTTATTGGGACTACTCGTAGTTACGGCCATTAAATCTACTTTTGATATTACTAAAAATATTTTCTCAGCTCCCAATACTTAATTTAAGTACAGTAATGTATAGGTAGTCCGAACCCCCTATAATCCGAACGCCCCAATTGCCTAAAATGATATCCATAATATGAACACCCTGAATTCTGTATCCGAACTACTCTGTACGTGTGCAGCTTCTACCGAGAAGATTATGCAACGTTTTCAAAATCTCTGCGAGTTAGTTTGTCTTACTTTGCAAGGCGTGTGTTTCGTTCCTTTATAAATTCATGTTTTACTCAAAATTAAAGTTGTTATAAATTGAAGTGTAGTCACAGTGATATTGTAATTCGCTTGGTAAGTGATAATTATCCTTATATGTTAATTTGTATTCAATAAGTAGGGTTATCTTTATAAAACTGCTGATGTAGTAACTTGCATCTCGGTTTGCGCGTTTTTATTTATTTGAACATAACCTTCAATATTGTCATTCCCCTGGAAAAATTAGTTCCAGGAGAATGACAGCCTTCCAGGGGAATGAGCAATATGAAAAATAAGATTTGTAATTATGCTTTTTATCCATTTAATAGGTATATTTAAAAAACAAATATGGGAAAATGTAAACCAGTAACAAAATACAGGGAGGAAAAATTAAAACACAAGCGCCAATCGGAAAAAGAAAGGTATAAGAGAATAATGGCTGATCCTGAAAACAGGAAATTAATGCAGGAAAAAGAAATATTGAAATAATTGAGAAAGAAGGAAAAGAAAATGGTGCTTCCTATATCTGAAATAACACCCAGCCAGCAGAGAAAGCAGCGAAAACGGAGAATAAATACTAAGCGCTCTAGAGAAAAAAAATCTGAAATTTGTCTTCAAAATTTTTTAAGCCAGAACACACCACCATGCTCCGATATTGAAGAGATCCCTGATATGGAACAGCAAGTATGCAGAAAATACGTGCAGGTTCGAAATATCATGTTAATTATTTTATTTTATCCTATTATGTTATTATGACAATAACTCCTTACCAACAAGTTGCGTTAAGATGCATTTAAGAGCACTAGTGTTGTTAAGAAAAATAACATAACGATACTTTATTAACATTTAATCACATGTTGACAGCACTGAAGTGTATTGTCAGTCTATGTCAAATTCAATGTTAGTAGGTTAGGTTTTGTTTGTTATTTGACACAAACTGACGCAAAACTTAACCTGAAAATCTCAAATTTAACATAACCTGACAGTGCTACCAACAATACAGTATTGAGTTTTTCTCTTACTAGTGATACCACCACTCGCTGTTGTGTCATTAATAACCATTTTTCCTATTTTTAAAAAGATTAGTATTTTAGGATAAAATAAACCATGTTACGATATACGTAACGTTATCTGCTGTCTACATTACTCGAGAATTTTAAAGAACTCGCTCCTAACGTCGCTCGTTCATTCAAACTATTCTCTCGTAATGTAAAAAGCTTGATAACGTTACTTGTATCGTAAATTACTATTATTTTATCCTATTATGTTATTATGACAATAACTCCTTCGCAACGAGTTGCGTTAAGATGCATTTAACAGCACTAGCGTTGTTAAGAAAAATAACATAACGATACTTTGTTAGCATTAATCACATGTTGACAACACTGAAGAGTATTGTCAGTCTATGTCAAATTCGATGTTAGTAGCTTAGGTTTTGTTTGTTATTTGACACAAACTGACGCAAAAGTTAACCTGAAAATCTCAAATTTAACATAACCTGACAGTGCTACCAACAATACAGTATTGAGTTTTTATCTTACTAGTGATACCACCACTCGCTGTTGTAAGTGTCATTAATAACCATTTTTCCTATTTTTTTTAAAGATTAGTATTTTAGGATAAAATAAACCGTGTTACGATATACGTAACGTTATTCGCTTTCTACATTACTCGAGAATTTTAAAGAACTCGCTCCTAACGTCGCTCGTTCATTCAAACTATTCTCTCGTAATGTAAAAAGCTTGATAACGTTACTTGTATCGTAAATTACTATTATTTTCCAGGAACAACAAAACTTAACTTCACGAATGATTGCAGCAAGAAAAAGATCGGTGAATAATAGAAAGCAACGGAGCAGATTAATGAAAGCCAAAGATAAAGAAATACAAGTACTAAAAAGGAAAGTGAGAAAATATAAAGCTCGTCATAGAATGCGAGACAAATATGTTCAACAAACTCAAAAAGATTCTACTAAATGCGTTCTGTCCCCTTCCTATCGTGTTAGAGAGATTTTAGTGGGAGGAAAGCGAAATCCAGAAAGAGTTTTCAAGAAGTTACTTTTTGCAGAAAGTTTAAAAGAACAGTTGACTGAAAATTATAAGTCCCTACATTCCGATAAAGAGAAGCAGGTTTTTAATATGGTTGTAGGCGGTAAAGTCTTGAAAAACACAGAGTTGAAAATTAATGTTATACTTTTTTAAAGAAGCCCGCAATAACTCAAACAAACAGTATTTTGTCATATCACAGGACGAAGGTGATACCAGCAGCTTTTATTGCAAAAATGAAAAAAGAAGTCCGAGCATTCCTAGAGATGGACATCAATAGCAGAGTTTGCCCAGGGAAAAAAGACTATGTCACGAAGAATAAAACTAAAATTCAAAAGCGGTTTCTCAATGAAACTCTAAAGTTTTATCAAGACCCATGACTTTATTAGTTACAGGTCATTTTGCCGATTCAAACCTTTTTACATATTGCAAATGAAAGCTTCCGATAGAGAGACTTGCAAATGTGTAATACATGCGAATATGGAAAACGTTGTGACCTCTCTTTTTAGAATCGGTGTAATGAAAGAAAAAACTCCTTCCGATGTAGTAAAAAGTTTATGTTGCACGAAAAAGACTGAGAATTGCTTATACAAAACATGCCATGGGTGTAAAGACTATCAGATTAATTATGGTGATTTTGACAGAAATTCTGAAGCCAGTTCTTTTAAATGGACGGTCAATAAAATAATTAAACAAAGAAATATTACTAAAATTTCAGAAATAACTGAACTTCAAAATGTAATCCACCAATTTAGAGCTATGAATGTTCTCTTAAATCTAATGAATGCGTGATTCACATGGATTTCAGTGAGAACTATGCACTTAAATATGCGGAAGAAACGCAACGATTTCATTTTGGAGGTTCGCGACAACAAATAAGCCTCCATACCGCTGTTGTGTATTTTAAGGCCGCTTTACATTAAGCAATTCTTTTGCAATGCAATGCAAGGCAAGACGAAAATGGTAGTGAGCGCATGCGCCAAGGCAATTTCTACAATCAGCTGATGCAAGACGAAACGATTAGAGTCGGTTCTAATTTTGTTGCAAGTCACATGCAATTATAGTAACTTTTTTAGTAAAAAGTTTGTTACCAACTATTCAAATTGAAAGTAGCAGTGAACTAACCTTTCACTTTTGGTTGTTGATAAACAACTTAAAACACGTGCTAAAACCACTGTTAATATAAAATTAAAATGACCACGTACGTATTACTGAAATTGTTTTATTGTAATTGTTGTCAGAATGATGATAACTTTTTTTCTAGGAAAAAACAAGTTCCACGAAAGAAATCATGCTGGAATCTTGATCTTACGACAGAACTAATTTTGTTGTACGAACAGTATTCATGCCTATATAATGTGCGATTAGTAGATTACCACAACAAAACTAAGCGATCAAAGGCATTGCTGGAAATATGTGCGAAATTAAGTTGTGAAGATAACCCTATTACAGTGGAGCAAGTCCAAAAAAATTCATGGCAATACATGAGCGAATTAAACAAAATTAAAAAATCCACAAGAACTGGAACTTCACCGGTTGAAATATATCATCCCAAATTGTGGTGTTTTGAGTTGCTGCATTTTTTAAGGGACAATGTTAGTGTTGTAACGGAAGGGGAGTCCAACCTAGAAATAACTCAGGATATTGAGAATGATGAGGTAACATTTTCATATTGTAACCTTGTTTACGATATATGTTAGGCATTTATGTGTTGGTATTTCAGAATAAGGTGAATGAGAACGATTACGAAGTGATGTTTGAAGGTGCCATAGAGAAACTTCCAGACTTCGACATGCCAGCAACGCCAATGTCGTCAACTTCTAGTTGCACTTCAGGTGCTAAAAAACGTAAAGTGGACAACGAAGTAAACATCGACAAGTTGCGTTCAACGGCACAGAGCATATTAAATGATGCAGGAGCAAATCCTAAAACGGAGTATGATATAATAACCTTTAGCAAGTAGGTATTATTTTGTTTACTGAAAGCATTGCTTAATTCAGTATTTTTGTTGCAGTTATATAGCTGCCGAAATGAAAAAAAACTAATAAAACGAAACACCTGTAGATGGCCAATGGTCATCTTTTACGATCTACTAAACTTTTCAGGAATCAATGCCCTCTGTATATATAAAGCAAATCATCCCCTTGAAGAAAAAGTGAAAAGAAATTATTTTATCAGAGTTCGCATGGGAGCTTATAAAACCTCAAATTGAGCATCGATCGACTATAAAGACTCTGCCACGGGAGTTAACACGTCGTGCAACGGTTCTCCTTGGCATTCCAGGACTTATACCTGAAATTCCTGCTAGACCTGCCAACACCATTAGAAGCTGCGCCATATGCCCAAGAAGTGCAAACAAATCAACAAGAAAGATATGCATCAAATGCAGTCGATTTGCCTGCACGGAACATACAAGAGATATCTGCACCGATTGTCTCACTGAATAAAAATAGTGTATACTTAGTGTCTCCGAACTTTTTGTGTTTGTTTTTTACTTTTTTGACAAAAGTGCTTCTTGTAGAATGTAGAATAATACAAAAACATACTAAAAGTCTTAATTTACATTATTTCTACCATTTTTTGGAAAAGATTTAATAAAATGAATAAACTTACAGTGTTTTATTATTATCTGGTACAAATGATTCGTAACATCTTTTTTTACAATTTTATATAACTGAGTCAATGACTATACTTCAAAATATAAATATAAACAACAATTTAAACGTTAAAATAAGAAATAGTTGTTCCATATAAAATAAAAAATGGACTACAATCCTAATTCACGGCACCAACAATGTGACTAAATTAAGCGCTACTAACGAAGGGTTAACCAACGCCTTTCTTGTCTAAGTTGTCTTACAGCTTCTTCTTCGTGGTCTCTCTGTTGTTGTCTTCTAATAGCGTCAACAATTGGAAGCATATTGTTTGCCTGCTGGTAATTAAAAGCAAACTTAGAAATAAATGGCAAACATTTTCTTCATTCTACTTACCACTTAATCTTTAAATAGTTTAAATTGTTCGGCTACTGATATAATTATTCACTTTTTATAAAAGTTTCAAATGCAGGCAATTTGAATGTTTTGACAATTGAAAATGAGGTTATGACGATCCGGGCTACGAGTTTTGTACCGGCTACGAGCTTTACTCAGTCGAGAGCGCTTCAGAATCACCTATTACTCGATAGCGCGTTTGCTATCGTCTATCGGCCGATGCTCGAAGGCGATCGTGTCGAGTAATCAGAATCCCTGTGCAGGTCGGTGCGCGCACATCCACAATTGTCAACTCATAGGCACTTGGCGAGATTGGGAATATCGCGCACTACACTCCAACGAATTTTGGTTAAAGATTTACAATTCCATCCCTATCAAATTCAAATTGTTCAGAGTTTAAATAAACCAGACTTTATCAGAAGATCCAATTTCGTAGAGGATATGTTCAATGATTTTACTGAATTTGACAATATATTGTTTTCCGATTAAGCACATTTTCATATGAATGGTTTCGTTAAAAAACAGAACTACCGATACTGGAGTGTCACTAATTCAAGACTCACCAAAAACCTCTCCATTGCTCTAAAGTAACGGTTTGGAATGGTTATATCTGAGTCAGGCATAATTGGTCTTTACTTTTTTGAGGATCCACGCGGCCGAGCAGTATCCGTAAACTCTGAACGTTATGTCCATATGTTGCGAGAGTTTTTGGACCCACAACTTGAGGTATTTCCTGGATTTAATGAGAGGACATGGTTTCAGCAGTAGTTTCCACAAAAACTCATTTCCAGAAGAGGCACCATAGAATATGGCCATTTTATCCCCACCTGATTTCTTTTTGTGGGGTTATCTCAAAAGCAGGGTTTACATAAATAATGCACAGACAAACATGTTATATCCGTACCCTTATTATTATTGCATCACCCTTATTATTAATATATGTTAATCAATGCTTGTATTATGTAATCTAATATTAGTCAATACCTGATATTCCTATTTTTTAAGTTACCTTAACCTTTATATTTTTGTCTCATAAATAACTAACTTTATTGGACATTTTGGCGTTGTTACGCCACTCCTTGGATGATGCAACATAAACGTGCGTGTGTTGGACTTTTTGATATCACCAAACGGGTTATCAAACCACGCGCATCCGCTTAGGATGTTATTCACATATGCTTATCTGGCCTGTGTGGGGATCATGTGTTTGTCACTCCTTGTTTTTCCAAAGGCGTTGTTCCAGAAATACCACTACCACAAACTGATTGTAGAAGGGTATATAAAGTGACAAAACTGATAATTACACAAGTCATTCCTGATCAGTCTTGTGAGGAGGTTACGCTGTCAGTAACACTCCCTATTTTATTTGTAATTTTATTGAAACTTAAAGTATCTTCATTCATTTAATTCAAACTTGCAACTTAAATTTAAATAAAAAACCAAGTGAAAGTGTTTTAAAGTTATTTATTGAATCTTCGTTGAAACCTATCAAATAAATCTTATGAGGCCTTCGAGTCTTCCATTCGAACCACGAACTTCACTGGCGCAGTCGGTAGGATCCCTATATCATCCTAACATCGGGGTACAGGGACCATCCAAGGTATTCAACAAGGACCAACTCCAAGAAGAGGATCAACTTTAAGAAAAGGATCAACTAGGAAGAAGAGGCCGTTCTATCAATCCGAAGATGATGATGAACATTTTTGTGTGAGTAATCTGACACAATTATTTATTCCTCTTTTTGCTTCCTGGATTATTTCCAAATATTTCTCGATCCTTAATAATTTTCTCATTATTATTATATTTTCGATCCTAATATTCTATTTCCCAAACATAATTTATTAAAATGGCTGATCATTTTACGCAACCTTTAAAATTAATCCCAGATTATGATGGGGATTTGAAAACACTAAATGACTTCCTTGAGGCTTGCGATCTAATTATTGAAAGGTACTATGATTTGGGAGATGAGGATCATGAACCTGATGATTTTAGAAACAAATTACTCATTATTAATATCAAAAATCATCTTAAAGGCAGAGCCAAAGTTTTAATTGCAACTAGGCAGATGCAAGATTGGCCTACCATTAGACGTATGTTATTAACACAATTCGGTGAACAACGTGATACCGAGAGTTTAGCTAGGGATTTACATCAATTTGTTCAAAAGTATAAAGAAACTCCGCGAGAATTTGGACAAAGAGTTTTGAATACACTAGCATCAATTACACAGAGTATAGAAAGGATGGGCGGTGACCAAATAACCGTTGCATCACAAATAGGATCTTACACTAGGCAATTCTTAAAAGTATTTTTGGCCGGACTTCAAGAACCGCTAGGAGCGTTAATCCGTTCCAGAAATTCAGATAGCATAGGACAAGCATTAGGTTACATTGTTGACGAAGAAAATATCACATATATGAGGCAAACATTAAACCAAAACATTTCTAAAGCTAATACCCAATATAATCCTCAACATTTTCAACCCAAGAAATCCGAATTCCAAAAACCGAAATCAAATGGAAAATTTTGTAAATATTGCAAGAAGACGGGACATCTTATAGACTCGTGTCATTCGCTAAAACAGAAGAATTCATTTAATCCATCTTATAATTCACCAACTTCCTTCAACCCAAATAATAATGTTAATCAAGGGTCATTTTCGGGGAGGATTGAAAATTTTGATAGAGGACCAGGACCCAGTAATACGTCAGGATTTTCCCCAAGGAATACATTTTCACCCAGAAATTCATATTCACCTGGAAATTCTCCTAGAAATGTTCAAAATACAAACCAAAGACCAGTCAATCATTTAAACTCCCAATCGAGGGATACCGACGGACAGGTGGACCCTCGTACGAATCCAATTCAGTCCGAAGAGATTGCAGGGACATCGAGCTTTATCCGTTAGACAAAATTGACCGTGGATATTTACCGTATTTGTATTTTCCAAAATCGAAACTAAAATTTTTAATAGACACTGGTAGTTCAATTTCAATCATTCGCCCTAGTGCTATTCCAAAATCATACTAACATTTAATTAAAGACCATCCCGTAAAAATTAAATCAATAGGTGGACAACAAACGTTTGAAAAAGCGATTGAATTAATTTTACCAGATTTTTCAAACGATAAACACTTGTTCTCATTAGCAGCTTTTAGCGATTTCTTTGATGGAATAATAGGAATGGATATTCTTGAAAAACTTGGTGCCGTAATTTCTCTAGACGATTGTAATTTATATACTGATTATGGTCAATATAAAATGTCAAAATTATATAATGAACCTATACCACTAAATCAAAAAGAAAAAACTCGAAATTGTAATTGCAATATAATTCCTAAAGAAATTGAAGATTTTTTTGATATTTCTGAAGAACAATCTGAAATTAGTAATAATAACGAATTTGATTTTCACTATACGATAATGCCTCGCACAGAGACAATTATCGAAATTCCAGTAAATACTGTTGAAAAGGAAGTAATCATTCCAGGGAAAATATCTGAAAATCAACTAAGAATTCCAAACGCATTAGTTTCGGTAGACGATTATGGTATTGCAAAAACAACAATTTTAAATCCAACAAATGAAACGTATTTAAATATTCAGGAATCTTTTGAGTCAGAATTTGTTATATTAACGAAGAAATGTTTCTAGAATATTTTAATGACGGAAGTGTATTAAAGGCCATTAAAAATCATCCAGAATCTATAACACCCACTAAAAGTTCTCGTAAGGCGGCTGGTTTCGATTTATACAGTATTTAAAATTGCATAGTCCTTCCAAATAATAAAGAAGTAATAGACACTGGCATTAAAATTGAATTACCCTTAAATTCTTATGGAAGAATTGCCCCTAGATGAGGATTAACAATCAATAAATTTATCGATGTAGGAGCAGGCGTAATCGATGAAGATTATCGTGGAAATGTTAAAGTTGTGTTATTTAACTTTTCTAATAAACCAGTTCAAATTTATAAAGGTGACAGAATTGCACAATTAATCTGTGAAAAAATTCATTATCCAAAAATTCTAGAAGTAAATGAACTATCAGATACGCAAAGAAATGAAAAAGGGTTTGGATCCAGTGACGTTAATGCAATGTATAACTATTCAGGAAACACAACTAGTCATTTAAAAGGAGTACAAAATTTAATACGCACCGAACACATGAACCCTGAAGAAAAGAATGAAATACTAGATTTGTGTAAACAATACCACGAAATATTTTATTTGCCATCAGATACGTTATCCTTTACCAATCAAATTAAACATCAAATTAATCTAACTGATCAAAAACCAATTTTTACTAAATCATATAGATATCCTTACATTCATCAACAGGAAGTTCAAAATCAAATCAGTTCCATGTTAGACCAAGGAATTATCCAACACTCGTATTCCCCTTGGAGTTCCCCAGTATGGGTAGTTCCAAAGAAAGTAGATTCGAGTGGAAAACAAAAGTGGCGAGTGGTAATTGATTACAGAAAATTGAACGAGGTTACAGTAGATGACAAATATCCTTTACCAAACATAAATGATCTTTTTGATAAATTAGGAAATTCTAACTATTTCACAACGTTAGATTTAGCAAATGGTTTTCACCAAATTGAAATGGACCCAGAGGATATTCCCAAGACAGCATTCAGTGTCGAGTCAGGACATTATGAATTTAATAGAATGCCATTTGGCTTAAAAAATGTTGCATCAACATTTCAAAGAGTGATGGACAATATATTACGAGGTATCCAGAACGAAAAATGTCTGGTTTATTTAGATGACATCATAATTTTTTCAACTAGCTTAGAAGAACACATTCAGCGATTGAAAATTATTTTTGAAAGACTTAAAAATACCAATTTAAAATTACAGCCGGATAAATGCGAATTTTTACGAAAAGAAGTAGGTTATCTAGGACACGTAATTTCTAAAGAAGGAGTTTTGCCTAACAAAGAAAAAACCATTGCAGTAAGAAATTTTCCATTACCTAAAACACCGCGCGATATAAAATCATTTTTAGGCTTAGTAGGTTATTATCGAAGATTCATACCTAACTTTGCACATATAGCAAAACCGTTAACCAATTTATTACAAAAGAATAAGAAATGGACATTCACAATTGAATGCGATGAAGCGTTTAATAAATTAAAAGAGATCATAACATCCGCACCAATTTTGCAATATCCTGATTTTGAGAAACCATTTATATTAACCACTGATGCTTCAAATGTAGCATTAGGAGCTATACTTTCACAAGGCCAAATTGGGGAAGATTTGCCAATAGCTTTTGCTTCAAGGACCTTAAACAAGTCAGAAAACAATTATTCAACAATAGAAAAAGAACTACTAGCTATTGTTTGGGCTTGTAAACATTTTCGACCATATTTATTTGGTAGAAAATTTTACATTTATACTGATCATAAACCGCTAACGTATTTGTTTTCTGTAAAAGGAGATAATTCTAGATTAATGAGATGGCGATTAAAATTGATGGAATACGATTTTGAAATTAAATACAAAAAAGGGAAATTCAATACTAATGCTGACGCGTTATCAAGAGCAACTGATCTTGAATCAATAGGCAAATTACCAAATTGCAATGCTATTACACGTAGTAAAGCTAGGGAAACTTTGAGTCCTGAGGAAGAATTATATGAAATTGTTTTGAAAACTTCTACTTATGACATCGTCAAAATTCCCACCATTCCTGACCATATTGATTTTAAACCCCACAAAAGTATACTATTATTAGTAAGTCAAAATAGAAAATTTAAAGTGGATAAACAAAACCAATTACTAAACCATTTAGAAATAAATTTATTAACAACTTCAAACTATTTGTTAGAGAGGAATCATAATGGAATTGATTATATAATTTGTGTTTTAGATGACATATCAAATTTAAGAGAATTAACTAAATTACTTTATAACAATAAGGAAAAATTCATCAACCCGCATTATTACGTTCAGGAAGAAAAAGAACTTAATAAACTTCCAATTCTATTGGAAAAATTATTCGAAGGTTATCCACATTTCACTCTTTGTAAAAATGAAATACGATACATATTAGAAGATAATAAAGAGGACATAAACGAAGTAATAAAAAATTACCATGAAACAAAAACAAATTATCAGAAAGGAATTAATGAAACGTATAATAGAATTATAAAAATGTATTATTGGCCTAAAATGCGTGAACACATCACAGCATTCGTAAATTTATGTAAATTATGCCAAACCATGAAAACTAATAGGCGAAATTTAGAAACACCTCTAGTAATAA